>JAOBAT010055136.1:1220-28075 GCA_026413305.1 Hydrozoanthus tunicans
CAGTAAACAAACCAAACTCGGAAAGAAAATAATTACAATGTCTCGTAGTTCAAGGAATTGGAAATTCTTAGTTTCAACCAATGAGTGCGTTGAAAAGTAACGAGCGCTTGTGTACATATTTCTACAGTAAACAAACCAAACTCGGAAAGAAAATAATTACAATGTCTCGTAGTTCAAGGAATTGGAAATTCTTAGTTTCAATTCAGGGGAGAAAGGATGAGCTAGGAATTCGTTGACTGCGTTAACATTCGTGGGTTTTAATCGATTCTAACACACAGGGAAAAACGACATCCCCCTAATGAGTTAGCAAGCGCTTGTGTACATATTTCTACAGTAAACAAACCAAACGCGGGAAACGATTACAACGCCTCGTAGTCTAAGGCATCAGAGATTATTAGTTTCAATTCAGGGAAAAAAGGGATGAACTGATAGTTCGTTGAAAGAATTGTAAGATGGCGTGGGTTTGAAATAGTTGTTATTATATTTATATGGCTAGACAGACACCGGCAAACTGTTTGGCTTCTGAGAGGGCAATATTATCTTGTAACAATCGCGGGCGTTACAAACATAGTTTTTACAGTTTTATCATAATACGCTTGTTTGTTTTAAATTTCTAATAGAATTCGAAAAAAATACAATATAAAAAAATAACTTGATAACATCATTCGCTCGATCTCTGGTCTCTGCTGGGAAATCTTGGACCTCGGACTTGTGGTACAAACCTCGCTAAAATATATCTTTTTATGTTTCTGAAAAATACTGATAAAACGCAGGAGGAACACAAAGTTACTAGTTGCTGTTAAACATGTTTGGTAACCAGACTTCATGTTAAATTTCTGTCTTTGGATAATGGCATTTTTAAATAAGCACTCCTTCTCTAATTTATAAGCCCCCCTCTAGTCCCCCAATTGGAAGGTCCAAAATAAAAAAAGCCCCTATGAGAGCGTTTACGGTAGTTGCAAACCATAATCATTACTTACTACACCCGAACTCCCTCCCATGTCGTCCTCTAGTACGCTCGCAAGAGACAGCAAGAGTTTGTATGGATTGTTGAAGTTTAGTCCTGGCTTGTCCCTGGAGCCCATAGCATTTCGTAAACCTGATAGAGACGGGTTGATTTAACTCAATAATAATACAAACTCACAAGTAAGAACAGTTATTCTTTCAACAATTCCAGTACCAAACTAGGTTTTTTGTAAAACTGTTTGGTGCGTCGGCGAATAAAGTACAAAAACTACTTTGACAAACTGAATAGTCGTAATAGTTAAACCCAAATAATCCGAACTCGGATAATGCGAAACCTCCGCTTACACAAACAAAATCAAGTTTCCCCAAATCGGTTAACTCGAACCACTGCTAATTCAACTGTTTTTTGTTTACTATCAGAGTTCGAAGTTGATTATCTATATAAAAAAAAAATCAAACAAAAAAAATCCCAGTCAAACCAGTACCCGTTATTAAGTATGAACAAATGTACAGTTACATAAATGATAGATAGCTTTCCTATAGCATCCTGCTTTAGAGTGCTTCCGCAGTTGCCGTCACCAAGGGTGTATACATGTACAGTTCCACAAATGATGTACACATCTTACCTATAATAGCATCCTGCTTAAGAATGCTACCTGTCTCCATCACCAAGGATATACGCATGTAAAGTTACACAAATGATGTGTACACCTTACCTATAATAGCATCCTGCTTAAGAAGGCTACCTGTCTCCATAACCAAAGGTATACACATGTAAAGTTACACAAATGACGTGCACATCTTACCTATTATAGCATCCTGCTTAAGAATAATACTTGTCTCCATCGCCAAGGATATACACATGAAAAGTTACACAAATGACGTGTACACCTTACCTATTATAGCATCCTGCTTTAGAGTGCTACCAATCTCCGTCACCAAGGATGTACACGTGTACAATTCCACAAATGATAGACTCATACCAATTACATCGTGAATTAGAGAACTTTGTAAAAATGTACAGCACCACAGATAATTGAGGGCTTACCTTTACCATTATTTTGGTTCCATTCTGGCCTAAAACACTTCATAAAACGTCTTACATTTATAATTAAGGAATGAGAGCCTCTCCAAAAACGTTGTTTAGGTCTAAATGGCATGAACACGAATAAGGATTCTGGCCTAAAACACTTCATAAAACGTCTTACGGCCAGCCAGTTTATTTTAGTCTTGTTAACGATAAACAAGACCTCTCTCCAGCCTACCTATAGCACCTTGCTTTAGAGTGCTACCACAGTCTCCGTCACCAACTAAGTTATCCAAATCATTCAGTTCTTGCTCCTTGCTCACCATCGTTTCCACAACTCTATTAACGACATCAAACAACTTCTCTCCTAGTGTAAATCAACAAAGGAAGATGTTGTGACCACAACACCTTTATTGTGTTTAGTAAATTTTACAAGTTTCTATTATTTGAATATTGATTGGATAATGTTGGTGCTATAGAAAGAGCACAACCTTTTAGAAAAAGAAGGGCTAAATGACTGGGACATGCGCAGAAAAATTGCCGTTGCCTTAGTTTTAATGAAACTGTACAAAATTGACAAGGAAAAAAGAAATCACACACCTTACTCATAGAGAACAAAAACAGACACAATTAGGGAACTGGATCATGTACGTCGTAATAACTTGAGTAATATATATAGATTATAGAAGATCTCAGGTATTTGTTTAAAGCAAGGGCAACTCTTTGATTTCAGGTCATGGATCTTCAATAGAGTTCCAGGCTTTGGAACTGGTCATTGAACCTGATAATGAATTTTCCATAGTTTGTCCTAGTTTTTGGAAAGTAGTCAGATTTTCTACTTGCCAGCCTGGTATTGTAATAGTGTACGATGTTTATGCATTTGAAGTAAATGCAAAATGTTAGAGGAAGTCTGTTAGTATAGAAGTGATGCATAAGTAGGCAAACCAAATAAAAAATATTAAGTTTCTCAAGCCTGGAAAATTAGGGGTTTGAATGAACTCTGAATTCAGAAAAGGTCATAACCGCCTTTTTCTGAAGAAGAAAGAGTGGTTGAAGGGACGTTCCATAAGTATTTCCCCAAGTAAATTATACTTCGTCAAGAATAAAAGTACACGATACCAAGAAAGGATAGATAAAAGAATAGTATTATTGTACAAGGACTTGTTGGCTTAAAAATGTCTGATTTTAGAAAGACATAACTCGCTTATATTAAGACTTACAATCAAAATATAGTAAAATCTGTAAAATGTTGTTGAATATTCGTAAGCACAAACGTTTTCAATCTTCTAGATCACTTCCAGATGTAGATTAAGACGTCTGTGTAACAAATTACGGCAGCACAGAATCTTACTGCACTAATTATAGCAGTCTATTTCCCTAATACTTTTATCTATAACATCAAACTACTAACACTTACGTTTCTTTAGTACGTTCTTGTTCTGATCAACGCTTTCAGTACTTTTTTGATAGATTTGTCAAACAATGAAACAAATTGTTTATTAAAAGGTTTTCAGCTTGGAAAAGTATTGTGAAAGAACTCTTTTTTGTTGTTACAAGTCACAAGCGTCTTTTTCTCCTGAAGAAGGAAAATTTCTGAGTTCCTAACGAGAATCAAACCGAAGGTAATTACAGAGTGTTATGGATCCGTTTCTCGTTGGTGACTCGTGAAGTTTTTGTTTAGAGAAATAGAAGCTTGTGACAACAACACTTTAGATCTTTCACAAATTTTTAGTTTAAGATCTGAGATAGATTCTCTAATAACAGATATATAAAACCAGCCAAAAATACTATTCTTAGGATTGGTCACTGGGTTCTTGTACCTAGTACCGATAGCTTTTCTGAGTCGGGTTTGAACCCTTTTCCACTTTCCCCTTTGACTTCCACTGGCTCAACCAGTTCTTTATCAACTCGAAGGAAGCCAGTTGACGTTGATACCGATGTTCGTGGCCATCCTATCGCAGCTGTATCGCTGTCTGGTGATCAATTAATGACAAACCATTAGATCTGTTACCAACAACATTGACTACTGCTATAAAAGCAAAACATCGTAAGTTTATAAGTCTGGGTATTGTCTGAAAGAACTAGGGAAGTCAATAGGGTATTGATTTACCCCGAAGTTCTTGCGTGTATGGTTCATAGTTCTAGGGTCGTAAGTTTGAGCTCCAGTCAGACCACTGTGTCGTATTCTTTAGCAAGACACTTTACCCTACCTGTTCCAGTCAACTAAGCTGTATGAATGAGTACCAGAATCTGCTGGGGGCCAACCTGACTCAAGGGGGAATCAAATACTTTCATCCGGTTAACGCTACAGAAACTGAAACAAGTTCCTTACTTACCAAGTGCCTTCTGTCTTGTCTCATCCAGATGAAGGACAGTTAAAGACACTCCGGCCATTTCGAGCGAAGTCATAAAAGAGCCAACGTATACTCTGTCGACATGTGCTTCTTTTCCTAACACTGCAACAAACAAATGAATTGTCATCAGGATACAGACTAAAACCTAAATAAAGCAAGCTAAACAGAGTAAATACTTGATGCGAAAGTTTATAAACATTGTATTCTTGTTTTCACAAGTTGCTGTTTCTTAGAAGTAAAAGCTTCCGAGTCCCTGATGGGAATCGAACCACGAAAATCAGGAATTGGTAATCAGAGGCTGATGGGTTCGATTCCTCTCAGGAACTCAGAATTTTTTTTCTGAGAAAAAGAAACTTGTGACAGCAAGAACAATTCTTCCACAGAGTAAATACTGTAGTTACACAGATTAAATTCTGTGTTAATTATATGAGAAACATCCAAAAGCGTACCATTCCGAGGCAATGCTGTTGAACTATGGATCTAGATATTTTTTCGGGAGGAGGGGGCATGCTATCCCCCCCTGTCACCACCACTTCTGCTCTAGTCAAAGCATCATGCAGGTCAAACCAAAATTTAACACAGTGGCACACATATGTACAAACCAAGATACTTGATAGCTGCTCTCGCTACAATGCTCAACTCTAGAACAGACGTTCCACCAAGGTTGTTGACGACAAGCGCAATATGATCCCCTAAAAGTAAAAATAAAATCATGGTAAAATTAAAGATCATAGTACACACTTTATAAGTTCATTTTACTTTGTAAAGAAATTAGCTTCAGTAGTAATTGGCATTCTACGCATATGTGTTAATATAACAGTTTTAAAGATAATTCTCTCATGGAGTTTCAAAACCTTTTTTCAACCAGTTTTCAATCCGTTTTCCTTAAGGTACATTCTGCAACCAACCGCCGAAAAATTAACACGTGTCCCAATATATACTATACATACTTTTCACGGTAAGCATTACCACACAAAAACTTCAAACTTACCCTTGCTCACGGGAAGGTGAAAAGTGGAATGGTCTGAACTGATCATGTGATCCAACATTTTCTTCACCACAACATCTGCACTCTCCAGCTGCAACGTACAATTTAGGTCGCGTACAGCAATGAGTTTGTGTTAAGGATGCATTAAGTACCAACAGGAACTTAAATGAACTAGACGTACTGTAAATGGTCACACTTTCTAATACACACTTATGCCCTTGCGTTTGGAACTTCGCAAAATGGTTTCTTATATACCCAGCCTTTCACTCAAAAAGACGAGCACTGTAATTGGTCGTTTCTTGGTCACGTGCCCCTGATCAAAATGAAATCATATGTATCCTGACCGGGATACAGTTGCGAATTGTTGTCCCCCTGCTGTCTTTGTTTGTTTGTTTTTGCTATATGATTCGGTTTAAGGGGAAGTCTAGATATATACAACAAAGCCCCTAATTTTTTATTCTCTTGGGAAAAATGTTAGTTTTGCGTGTTTTTCCTAGTCCTGAGGTTTCCCGCAACTTCATCTCGGGACTTCCTAGAAAACAAAACTAAATGTTTCCCTTGGGTCTTTTTTTGAAATGTATAATGTATGTTTAGATAGACTTAGCAAAGACAACGCGACGACAATGTGACTTTTGTTCAAGTGCTTGTGCTTGCTCGGGGTCCTGAGAAGAAGACCATACGTTGTTAACGCAACGTGACACATCAAAATCCCGTCCTGAACACGACCCTAATGGTAAATCGCAACATCTCGGGACCTCGCGAGCTGTGCGCGCGCATTTAAATAGAAGTCACGTTGTCTCCTTGACTTTGCCATGGATATCTAGCTACCTCTTAGATTGTAGAAATCCTTAAAGGAACGATAAGTTCCCTACCTCCTCCCCTAAGGTTTTGGGCACAGTTGTTCAAAGGTCGATCAGTTCTGAAGAATGTGTTGTAAAGATTTAACAATGAAAATCACGGGTAGAAACATCGGACAACGTTCGATGCCCTCACGACACCATCACGAATCAGGTCATTGTGTTACAAGGTCACCTAAGCGTTGTCCGATGTTTCTACCCGTTATTTTATTGTCAAATAGACAACACTGATATGTCTGATTAGAATTTTGTAAAGAAATCAAGAATTTTTTCGTCATTTTAGAGGGTCAGGCTGTTTCTTAATTAGTTCATAGTATTCATAGGGTATCTTTAAAGAACTAGTCTATGCTTTCCCTGATACTGTAGCTCTGCAACATGCATTAGCCCAGCTCTCACCTTTTCCCTCTGTACTCCTGGTTCACCGTGTATTCCTAGGTTCAGTATAATAAGAGAACTGAGAAACAAAATCACATACTTTTTTACAAAAAAGTATTTGATTGAAAATCTCCACTGAAATCAACTATATAGTTTGAAAAGAATCGAAAATTAAGAAAAGCAATCAGTATTTTCACTCTCTTGCCTATATCACTTACCTAATTTTAACATATATTGGCGTACATGCATTTTCCATAGGTTAGTCAACATTTGTATGCCTGTGTTTATGCATGACTAAAAAATACCGACTTAATTCTTAAATTCGGTGTTCACTGTTCTAACACAATATCAATAACAAAGCTGAAGTAAAAGGACTTCCCAAGATCTTATGCAGAGTTCTTTAGAACAAATGCATTGAACTATCTACTTTCCTCTAAGAATCAGTTCATATACAACCTAAGCCTAAGGCAAAAGAAAACTTGTGTTCTACACCACACACGCATAAATTGCCTTAAGAACTCCTTCCTTCATGCAATGTGCCCTCAAAGCAGAAACTCTTTGTAAATTACCAACACATATTTTTATATCCATACAGTTTTTCTCTCTTTTCTATTAATATGATAATTTAAAGTGTTACTGAAGTGAATCTTCAAACTACTTTACCATATAACTTCCGCTTAGACACTTGTAACCAGTTTTAGAAATAAATTTTGCGTTAAAGTTACAAAATGCCTATTTTAGCGTCAAAGCTGCGAAAACTTTTTAAGCTATTCAGATATGTGTGATGCCACATGATTTGAAAAGCGGGAAATCACTTTCCCGGTCAGCAATGCGTCTTTTTATAAAATAATGTACAGTTCTCAATGGCTTTCAAGTGAAAAATGAGTTGGATTTGTTTTTGGGGTCTCTCACTGGATTGACTGTTTAGACTGGTCTTTAAGTCCTTGTACTCTGACTTCTAAGTTTCTTGCCGTCTCATTCCCGTTTTTTACTCCACAATTGCAAATTCCTCTGTAAACAACATGTGACAGATGGAGATTAATGTCTTCAAGTTTGAAAAGTGACTCTATTTTGCGAGTTTTCCAAATGACAAAAATCTTAAATTTGCCTCCAGTACGAATTTAATTTATGCAAAAATTTCCGGCTATCTAATTCGTGCCTGTGACAAAAAGGCAAGCGAACTCAAACACTAATTCCTTTATTAAACCAATGAGCGGGGGTTAACGTTTCATCGTTTTCTTGGTTTTCAATTTCATCTATGGTTTCTTGCATGAAAGCGGCTGGACTGATATCCCAATTTATAAATGAGAGTTTCATCAGTGGACTTCACTTCTTTTTCCAGTCCGTGACAATTTTCTTTCCTCGGTGAAGTGCCCCCGTGATGGTATTTTTCTTCCATTTCTTAGGGACTGATGATTTCCAATGGATTTGAAATTTTCCTGATTTCTTGTGCATTGTTGTGGTGAATTTGCCATCGTTGAGCACAAAGGCTGTGTCGAGAAAACGGTTGGGTTTTTCTTCTACTGTAAAATGGATGTTAGGATGATAGTTGTTTAGGCTTGTAAGCAGATGGTCTGGCTCGTTACTATCCACATAGTATTTCGTATAGTAATCAGCTTATTAGCAACTTCACAGAACCTCCCAAATGAGAAAGTTTGTCTCTATATACATTTATAGAATGATGTATTCATAAAAAAAGCAAAGACAAAAAAAATTTTGCTACGTTTTCTGAAAAATACAGAATTTCACAGTTTGCTGCTTACTTTAGAATTTGTGACTTTTACCTACAGTACTAGTTTGTATACCCAGATAATTATTTTGAACAAAGTGCTGTAAAATAGAATTCAGTGGACATCACAGAGGCAGATGCACACCGAACTAACTTGCTATGAAGATGGAGATGGAGTGTTATCATATTTTTCTTGTTCTGTTTGTTTAACAAATATCTGAGATTCACAGTCCAACTAAACACTATAATTCGGGTGAAACTTTCAACATTATGACATGGCCGATAGTTGTCCGCTCCGTGACCTGGCCTTGCACGTGGTTGGCCTGGAAACTATTATAAAGTATAAGGTTCAAAACAATGCAACAATTCTAGCTATGCTTTTTACACTCATGACTAGTCTAAATCTCAACATACCAAGCCCAAGTTCAATTTCATCACTTGGCAATTCAAACGAAGGACCAGTTCCTGGTTTGGAGCAGGGTGATAGGCTGACTCCAATTGTACCTGTAATGTGATGGTGAAATTTGAAGGCTGGGAGAGACTTGTTCGAATTCTAGACTCATAACTCAAAATAAAGGAAGTTTAATTGCCATATCAATCTTCAGTACACACAGATAAAAAAATGTATAAGTGTAGGTCATGGATGTAAATCTGCATGTGGTTAGTATATACTATGGTCTGCAGCAAAATTTTTAATGGTGGTGGTGGTGGTGGTCAGGGGGGGGATGGGTGGTGGTTGCACGGTCAATAAAAACCATGATTAAATGTTAATAATTACTGAAGCTTAACATATTTAATATTTTCAGGAGGGAGATTGAGAGTAAAGCTCATAAGGGGCTTACAGCTTGGAGAATTATTGAGTCAGCAACATACAAAACAGAAAAATTTTTGATGATAGACATGTAGCTATGGTGCTTTGACAGCTGTCAAAAATACATGAAGGGGTTGTTTTAGAGCAATAAAATACTCAATATTTCAAAACCCACTTTTAAATAAAGTCCTTAATTTAAACTGACTCCTGACTAAAAATTCGGTATCAATTAGAACCACTCCAGATAATTATACTGTAAATGCTAAAATAAGCCTGCCCCCTCCCCCCCCCCCATTTCTTTATTTATCAAAGCTTAATAAAGTTTTGAATACTAGTTCCCTCCTATCAAACATGCCCCTGTTCCATCCTACCCCCCCCCTCAATCCCAACATGAAGGCATCACCTGGGGCTCAAAAATAGAAGGTGTATTGTATCTGGTTTGGTTTACCTCCAAGGGGTTTAATGGTAGGTTATTGAAGTGCTAGATTCCCAAAGCAAAATATATCATCATGTTTAGCTGATGTATGTTGGGTTTCGAAACTTCCTTGATATTTCAGACATCATGAAAGATTATTAAAAATAAGCTCCCCTCCCCTCTCTTTAACAAGCCAGGAAGGCAAAAAATAAATAAGCCCTTAAGAGGCTTACTAGAGAATAATAACAGTAACTCAACTTAAGTTTCTCAGGAATTTAAGCTTATTCATCACAAACCCGACTTTTTTCTCCCTCAATGAGATTAGAATTTAAGTCATGTCTCGAATAACCAGTTGGCTTTTCTACAATCCATCATCACTTCATTTTCTAGACTTTTTCCAGTTTCCAAGTCATGTAATCATGAACTGTTCTGAAGTAAGACAAATTAAATAACCCACTTAACTGTGCGAACAGTGAATAGTAACTTACCCATAGCTTTAACAGCTGCCCTTGCAGCTTCTACCACTTCTTCAAGACTCCTCCCTTCTTCAGCTAAAGCACCAGCAATCTGCCATAAGATTAGGATGTTTAGTATCCGTGGAAAGGCCTGAATCTGAGGGAGGGGCTAGGGGGCCTATTTATCCCCCCCAAAAAATTTAGACAATTATCATAGAGAAAGGAGGTGACTAGGCCAACCTCCAAAAATTTCTTGGTTTTTGTAAATGTGCCTCCCCCCAATTAATTGAACTTGTGCTACAGCCCTGGTGTATGTCTAGCTTTTCAGATGGGGGAAGGAAGGAATGGGGGAAAGAGGCAGGAGAGCATTAGAGTATTACATGGACAAAAACCTGAGAAAATCAACAGTTGAAATGTGATGCAAAGTTTTAACAATGAATTTTTAGGTTTTCCTTTTGAGGGAGTTCCTTAAAAAATTGAAAGAAGTGCTGATCAGTCAAAAAGGGCTTCTACTTGACACTGCATGGGCAGTGGAACCGGGGGAGGGAGGGAGGGAGGGAGGGGTGTAACGACAGGAACTAATAACATAGGAATAACTCCACTGTGCCCCAACCCACCCAACAAGTTTTTGCTTCTTCTGCCCATGCAGTGCTCCTTTTAGAGTCAGTTGTAGAACTTAACTTAGTAAAGATTACACAGATTGAAACAGGTTAATATAAAAACAATATTCATTAACTTCAATGATGCATCAACATTGTTTTTTTAATGTTTGATAAACTTATAAGCTTCTCTTTAAAATATTAAAGACATCAAAATCAGCTCCAAGTAAAATGGCAGGCATCTTCTTCGTACCTTTTAGGGTTTGAAACAAATACCTGAACTAATTTATGCATAAACTTTAGGCTCATTTTTAAAACTTTCCGCCGAGCAGTTATGGGAATCCCCCCTCCTCCCCCCTGAATTAAGGTTTATCCAGCACGCTCTTAGCCATAGTTAGTTCTCTTGCTAGCTCAGACATTAGTTTACCTTATGAATAAGTACAGTCCCACACAGTCCCCGTCTCCCGGCTGTCTTGTCCTTACTGGTGAGGGCACAATCTTCGCCCACCACAACCATCTCCACACTGAGCCCCTCTGCCTTGGCCCGTTCGGCAGCGAACCCAAAATTCAACCTGTCGCCCGTGTAGTTCTTCACAATCAACAGCGTTCCACCAGTATTGCCCTGGCCTACAGCTCTAATCGCTGCTAAAACTGATTTCGTTGGCGGTGAGGCAAAAACAGAGCCCGCTACTGCTGCAGTGAGCATGCCAGGTCCAACAAAGCCTGCGTGGGAAGGTTCATGTCCGCTGCCCCCACCGGAAATAAGGGCAACTTTTCCTGCCTTTTTAACTTCTTCAATGTCTTCACGAACAACAACTCTGTGGCCTCTTAGCAGTCTAAGGCCTGGATTGGTGGCGACTAAGCCTTCTAATGCCTCGTCTACGACATCTGATGGATCATTTATGAGCTTTTTTGAGGACGGTCCGTGACCCTGCGCCATCTTGAATCACAGTCAGTTTGCAGGAAGTCCGAGCGGTCCTGGTTCGAGTCCATTCCTGACATGACAACGACAGCGGTCAACAACGCGACACTATTTTTACAGTTCTCAAGATTAGCATTTAACGCAGTTTGGCTTTTCCTTCACATTCTGTCTTTTCAGAGAAGTTATGTGTTCACTTTTGATAACGTCAACCTTAATTATGTGATTGCAAAAGCATCGAAAAACTGAAAAGAATTTAATGTATTATATGGCGGAGCTAACCGAGAGAACAGCAAGGCGGGAAAACCCAGAGCTTTCCAAGTTTCGTGGAAACATTGAGAATAGACAAAGAAAAGAAACTTTCACAGCTGAAAGAACTCAGAAGTTAAAATTATCATTCTACGAAGAGCGATCCCGTAAGGGATTGAGAATATTGCTTGTATTGGGTTCCATTTTCGCTTTTGCCTGTGGAGTTCAATGTTTTAAAAGCAAAGGAAAGTTTTTGAATGAAAAAATATTCACAGGAGTGATAACTAAACAAGGTGAGATCTTTAACCAGTTGAGACTGATCTACTTATATCAGTTGCTGCGTTAAAATTCCCTAAGGAGAAAGTCATGCCACATAGGAGTGGGAAAGAAAGGGGGCTGTGTTGTGTATCATAACTCTTGACTGTCAAATTATGTTAAAGTGCATATATGCAATAAAAATAGTACTGTACGTTTGAATTATTAAATTAAGTTTTAAATATGTAGTATTATGTGATAAATAAATTATCACCGCCTTGAGATGATAGGAAAAGCAGACGTTTCAAGTGTTAGCCCTTTGTCTGAGCATCAAAGGGCTAACGCTTGAAATGTCAACTTTTCCTATCATCTCATGGCGATGATAATTTATTTATCATATAATACTACATGTTTATATCCACTTGCAGAGGCATTCAATAGTTTTTTTTAAAAACTATAAACCTAAATATTTCTAAATAGCCTGCTGAAACGGCTCTATAGGGGGATTAGGCTTAATGGGCTCTTAAGCCGACTGACTCGAGAGCCCAATCTCCTCGTCCTCTCACTCTGGCCATTTTATTTAAACTAATCAGGCTATAGCCATTTTTGAAGAACATATCATTTCATCAAAGTTACAAAAAAGAACTGTAAGTTGTATTTAAAGCGATATCTAGGAAAATTCATATGAATAAAAATTAAAATTGATTTTATTGATTTTTGCTCAGTAATTAATTTTAAGTCAATATTGATTATTAACTTAGTAATATAATTATGATTGATATAATAGTTGTTATTTCTGCTATTATTTTCCTGTCAGGTTGCTACAGATAACTTCCTGGTCATTTGTCATTCAGCTGCTTCATCTCTCTGTTGAATCATTTATTTACAAAACAACACTCATCAGTGTTGGCAACTTTGTAACAACAAACCTCTTATTATCAGGTAAACTGTTTGACAATCATTCTGTGTTTTGTTCAAGTTAAAAGTTTGTGATTAAACCTGGAAAACACCAACCTAGATTTGGTGTTTGATCATAATTAGTGAACAAAGTTAGTATAAGTCAACCCCCCCTCCCCCCTCCCATCCCCCCTTTCCCCATCTCTAATGAGGGAGAAAGAAAAACAATCTCATTAAAATATATCCAACTAAAAAGCTGTTTGAACAGCACACTAGTAATGTAAAAAACAAGGTGGGTGAAAATGATTTAAAGTTCTTAGATTTTTTATGCAAAATGAGTAAAAGAACTGCAGAGCAAGGGAGAGAGTATATTAGTTGGAAAAGTTAATAACTTACTTCAAGTTTTGGACTTTTTATGATTTCATGTAGAGGATATTACATAGCCATGTGGCAAAGTGATTTTTGTCTTTGAGGGCTGTAAACTATCTCTCACAAGTGAAAGATAAGTTCAGCACTAGAATTCGAAGCTAAAGTTCGCATCCCCAGCTGGTGGCCAAGTAATTGTTCTGTATATTTTAGATACTGACGAAATTCTTAAGTACTAAAACACAACTTTTATTAAAGACCGGCTGCACCCCCTAGTGGGAAGCTTTCTTGTAATTGGCTTATCATGTTAGTAATCAAGGTGGCACTATGAAAGATAAAAGTAGTGTCTTCACTGTGCATGCAATGAAGATGTAATTTTTCATTAAATGGAAAAATCTTGGTATTTCATATTATGAATTTGTGGATAATCACCCCCCCCCACCTTTAAAAAATTCCTGGATTTGTAACCGATACTCAGCCAGTGCCCCTGGGGAGGTGTGCGTTCCTTACAGTTTGTTTGTTCCAGTATCGGATCAGTCAGAAGTCTTAGATGATTTCATTCACAGACTGTGTATGAATGTAATAATGATGGCATTCTATCTGTTTCTGCTTGCAGTTGTATCTCTCATGTGGCTGCTGATTCATTATGTAGCTTTTAAACCTTTGAGATAAGTATTTATTGTTCTTAATTGTTTAATTTATTTATTATTCATTTTCTAAGAGAACCATGACTGTGCGACAGTATTGTTAAAGTGCATATAAACCCTAACATATTGTTATCATTGGTATCATATCATTTCACATGCAATTCAAAATACTTCTGCAGAACAATTTTCGAAATTTGGTCAAATTGTTTTTTTTTGTATAGTGGCTTGAACTAGCAAAATTTTCAGACATCTTGTTTAATGACCGCTTTTTCAGGGGACTGGGTTGTGAGGTCATTCTGACTTAAAATGTTGAGCAAATGAAACCTTTCTAAACACAATTAAAGGTACAAAAGGACTGAGAACTGTATGAGGAATTGGAATGTACTTCTGAATCAAAAATCACTGATTCATTCGTGTCCATCTTGCTGTGTTTTGATCCAGAGACGTCCGGGAATGATGCCATAAGCCAGTAACCTTAAAATGCGGTTGTGAACCAACAAAACTTGAACTTCAAATGTGTGTTAAAAATCGAGAATATGACTGATTTAAATTTATTTTTTCTTAAAGAGCCTTTAGTTTCCAAACTCTTTTAGTTGTAAAAAAAAATTTTTAGTGTAATAGGCACTTTAAGTATTGGTCAGTGGAAAAGAGGAAAAGAAAAGTTTCAGAAAAACTGAAACAACCTGTTGATCTCTCTGTTCGTTGGCTATGCCGTGCTGCAGGGCTTCACGTTTGAAAATCATTGGCAAGTGACAAATAGCTCATCAAGCTAACCTAGATGAGCTGTCTTTTCCAAGTAATAAGGCCTTAAAAGAAGCTTGTACGAGGACACTCTTTGCACCACTGCCCTGATACCAGTGTACATTACTTCGAATTTCATCCAAAATTGAACCACTTCCACTCCCACTAACAACTGACTGTATTTAGAATATTTAGAAGAAGTTAAGTAAATACTCTTAACTTCAGAAACGCCCCAGTATTCAATAAAGACATTTGAAAAGTGTATGCTGGCTTTCACAAATTGGCAATAACAAGTAGCCACCCACCAGACTGATGCGTGATTGATAATTCTCGTTGTTATTGTTGAAGTATTTGCACTTCATCAAGGTGAGGGTGCTCACCAGATTCTCATGGCGTTTTCGCCACCAGTTCCAGTTGTAGGTTGTTTGTTAAAAAAGAGGCTTACAGAAGAGGGGGGGGTTACGGGCACCCCAGAACTACCCCTGGCTACTCCCTTGCAGACGAGGTCCAACAAGGCTGAAACATGTGTCCATGGCTGCTAGCGTTCATGCTGGCTAAAACTGTTTTTTGGTACGTTCAGCAAAGGCTAGCTTAGTTTTGTAGTTTCCAAAAAATTTTTCGAAGAAACAAAAATAGAATGAAATATGTGTTTGCCTTTGTGCAAGCGTAACTACATATAGCGGTTGATAGTTTTAACAAAAAAAACTTGTAGTTTTATGTTTCGGTCAGATATACGATTTTTTTGAATAAGTCGAAAGGTTCAACTTTGTTGTGGAAAATGCAGAAATCTAACTTTTTGAACGTTCGGACGTTCGTCAAAAGTTTATGGCGTCACGTGTTGTTACGAGTATTTAACGCTGAAAATAATGTCAGCTTACAGAACTTCCCGCTGAAACTACGATTTTTAGTTTGAGTATCGAATCATTTGTCACAATGAACGTAGTTTTACAAGTTTTGTCATCTTCGTGAATCAATTTCTGTTCTGAAAGAAGAGAGCTGTGCGTTTTCAAGAAAAAAGTACAGAGTATGAAATATTAAGAAAAAGCAGAAAATGATATCATTAAGTTTTGTTAAATTAAATTGTTAGACTATCAACGTTCTAATTTGTCAACTCTGTGTACACATGATGTACGTCAACAGACATGTGACTCCCACGCACCGACCCGCACGGGTGGCACGCCCGAAACCTGTTTTTAATAGATTTTTTCCCATAACAACTTAAACAAAGAATATCATAGCTGGCTATTTAATCACTGCCTGAAAAAATAGATTCAGTAAGTGCGATATCCTTAACCCAATTATTATAGTAAGGTTTAACTTAAGATTGACTCCATTTAGCAGAAATATTAATAATTATCCCTTTGAAAATTTGGTAAAAAGGGATTAACTCGGTATCATCAGGGTTGGGTTTTTCAAAGGCAAACTCACTAAGCAGTAACATCTTCTCTACGCGGCCAAAGTTTTTACTGTTTCGGCGGTTTTCCACGGAAAGAACTTGACAATCTCAAAACTATACCTCAAATCATTGTTTTTAAGCTTGGAAACGATAATGAAGGTTAACAGTTTTAAAGCCAAGATGCTTCTTTAAGAAAAGGTTTTACGGTTCTCATAAAATACTGTTTAGATTTTGAAGTTGTCATTCGTTACACTTTGCACTACAAGGGGAATCACTTTTGCAGCGAGTGTACGCACCAAAAATACGTCGGTACTATATATAATACGCTTTACATCCGTTTTGATTTGATTTTTTAGTACTTAGTTAGTCGAGCTGTGGAAATAGAGCTTTTATCTTGTATTTGCTCAGATGACAAAAACTTCCGATACTTTTTTTCGTTTCGCTTTTAGGAACACCTGGCAAAATTGATTTTTTTTCGCAGAATTATTTAAGCCAAGATGATTAGTTAAACTTTGCAATCAGAAGTACATAGATACATTCATGCATGATTATGGAATTCGAGGCAGTTACTGTTCGCGTACACGTAGTACAACGCTGATTGAAACTGGTTTGACATACATCATTCAAAAAAAGTTTAAATCCCGAACTTTCTTTCATTAAACATTAAAATACTGAAAGGACGAAGCCTGTCGTTAAAGATATAGACCTGGCCATAAAGTAAATAGCTCTTCTCCAACATTTGTAAAAACATGAAATAGTTTGATTTAACTTTGTTAAGGCTGGTATCAATGTTATTTCATGACGACGCGCGAAACTGAAATTATTTTTTTGACGAAGCCGATATCTTTCTGTTTAGTATTTTTGAAGATAATGTTCTGACAGGCTATTTCCTTACCTCTTTTTAGGCCGTAATAGTTTGTTTGCACTGGTTCGGATGGGACGCGTCATCTTTTGACATTTTCTGTAAGTCGGTAAAAAGCCATATCAAAACCTGGTTTGCAATTATCGAGGCTCGGTGAAAGCTTCCGCGATATTCTCTTGTAAAACTAATTACTGTGGAGAGGGATGGATCTATTATTACCAGAATAAAATTTTGCCTGATGTAATCGTTTTTTAACTTACCGGAGTTGATTTTTTAAAAAAAGTTTAGACGTTTTCAGAGCAACAATATAATTGTGGCCAAACGTTTTCATCTCAAAGCGCCCCAGAGTGAAAATGCTTTTCTTTATCGGGAGTATAGAGGCTTATGGAAAAGCGAAGGGCATTATAGCTCGCCCTTTTTTGATCTTTCACAAGCCCCGGCAGAACTTCGCCCGCATTTGCGGCCCTAATGTGTTGTCAGTAGGTTTCCGAGAGAGAAAGCTGTTCATTTGTCTGTGACTTTATAAAACATGTAAGCTTTGGGCAGACAAGATAAGAAGTTGGATTTTTCACAAACGAACGAAACTTACGACCCAAACGTTTCTCTCCTTTTCCTTATTTGCGGTCTTACGGCGATCCTCTCGCAAGACCGCGTCATTGCAAGCGTGGCTATTCTTTTTGTTAGTGTAGATTACTGACTTGATAAAAACACTTATTTGTTACATAATTTTTTCATAATTATCTTAACAATTGATATTGCTTTGAGGCCCTGTTATCTAGTTCATATCATTCTTAGCAGTAAAGGAGCTCATATTATATTTTTGTGACGCATTTTGCAAAGACGACAATGTCGTACGCGGTTTGCGTGTGGTTCGGGAGATGGTGAAAACGAGATTCAAATATTTCTTTGGAAAGATAGTGATATAACAACTAATTACAACAAATCTTTACAGCCGTCATTATGTCATGAGTATTAATAAATTTCTCCGGGTTTTTAAACATAGTAGTTCTCAAATGGCAAATCACTTTCCTAGTTGCGGATTCTATTTTCAAAGACTCGTGGATACTTTTAATGAAGTGTTTAATTCATAATTATGCCTACGCCTGCAGTGAAATACGACTTTAGATTTTAAAACTGTCTTTTGTTTAATAAGAGCCCTTGTGTTGTCATGTTTACATTAGAAATATAAAAATATTCACAACCTACAGTAATTATACCAATATTATACTTACTGAAGCCGCACCTCGGAGGACGACGATTTTTCCGGAGTGAATTTTTCCAGAATTTCAGGTCGCTTCAAATATTCGTGCAATCACAGACGTATTAGATATCAGCCTGAGTTATTAAAATATACCACTGGATATCTAGTCACGGACGAATATACTTGAACATTTAAAACTCTGATTTGGGTTGCATTGGTCACGTTCCATTGAACTTTCAATTTCACTTTTTGTCAGCAAACGAAAGCAAGTATTTACTGCTTCGGGGCTTTTCAAACTAATCATGACTTTTTCTTAGGAGTACCTACAGCATGATATCAAACGGCAGACTACACGGAAGTTTTGACAGAGTAATTATTGAGAGAAGGAAACTTGTGTTGAAAGACAGGAAGACGTTTAAGATCCCTGCTCTTTCAAGCAAGAAACGTGTCAGTGAAAGGAAAATCTAATTGTGCAAGACAACTAGTGACATGGAGGTTACGGCATCGGGAGCGATTGTTTATTCAGTTTTCATGGCTATAATTCTTGCAGCAGCCATTTTTGGTAATCTCTTGATCTTGTTGGCAGTTTATCGTACAGCAACACTAAAGCGGACAACGGCCGTGATTCTCGTTGTAAATTTGGCCTCAGTCGATTTCCTCGTCTCGTCATTTATCGTCCCATTTGTTATAATAGTAGCTGTGATGGATCGCACTTGGAAGCTGCCAGCATTTCTTTGTGTTGCTACAGGATTTCTTAATGCTTTTCTCACAGCCGCTCAACTTCTCGCCCTGTTCAATATCAGCGTAAACCGTTACATTGCCGTGGCGTATCCACATTCGTACGAGACTCGCTGCACAAAAAAACTCACAGTGCTTATGGTGACTGGCGGCTGGCTCTATTCTCTACTTTGGACTTTGCTACCGTTTTTCGGTTGGGGCAAAATTGGATTTGACAAAGGTTCTCTCTATTGTAACACATCGTGGAGCCAGGACCATCAGGAGTACGCCGTTGTGCTACAAACTGTGTGTTATATCGTGCCAGCGTTACTCGCATTTATACTATACTTTAGGGTTTACAAGAAAGTTCGTTCGCGATCGAGGACGTTCTTAAAAAGTTTTGTCTCAAGTTATTCCCTAAACAGTCTCTCGGGTACCATGAGATGCTCGACAGAAGACATAACAGAGCCAACTTCGAACAATCGCGCAATAGACAACCACAAAAGCGTGTCGATTTCAAGAGCTGATGTTTCGGACGTCGAAACTCGGTTTCGAACTGACTCTTCCGCTTTTGCTAAACTCAGTAAGAAAAGGAAGGCAATGGAGATGCGCGTTACCAGAACGCTACTTGCCGTCGGGTTTTGCTTCGCCGTTTGCTGGTTGCCGCGCGGCGTTGCGAATTTATGGGCTGCGTTTACGAGTCGCGAAGAGGTTCCAAGGCCCCTAGAGTTCATATCAACGGCTTTTATATTCGCCAACTCGGCAGTGAACCCAATAATTTATGCTGCTTTGCACCGGGAATTTTACTGTGCATTCAACAAACTGCTGTGCTGTAACTCCGGTTGTCAAGCAGATAATAACAGCAATTCTGCTACTATCAAGGCGAATGAACACGTGAACCATTATAAACGAAACACCTCAGGACAAGTGGTAGCAATAGGAAAAGGTCTCCAAGACATAAGTAGTATGCAAAATGATAGATGAAAACCGAGGGGTCTGTTTCATACTGCTCGGCGGTTCTGACTTCTGTGCCCGAGGGGTTAGCATATTCGAGTCATAATCCTATATAGTGCTATATATAGGGTCGCCAGTTCGAACCTCGGTGTCCTATCTAGGGCCGGAAGTCAAAAACTCAAATCCGATCGAGGGGAGGGATTAGCTTAATCCGTACTCATAGGGGCTGTTTTCAAACCATTCCGTTACGTAAAAAATCAGTACTTGCTTCTGATGGGTTCTATATATGTGTTCTATATATGTTCTATAGATTAATGTCCTGTGGTCTCATTCATTAGTGGGAACCGGCTACAAACGGAAGATGTTTTAACTTGTTGGCCTGTTTCAAGTCTCGTGCTACAACCATATCAGGAATTACTGAACTTGAAAAAGCCTAAGAATATACACGAGCTCAGCTACGCGCGATTTGATTGGTTTAGAAATAGTAGCTACGAGACAATATTTACCTCCGAAGCAGTAGATAATGACACCCAAACAAAATGGCGGACAGAAGTAGCTGCTTCGCGTCTGTTTGAGTTGGGATCACGATACTGAATAAGTTTGCTCTGAAAACACGGGAAGTTTAAAACAGCCTAAAGAATTTCACCTTTTTTTCGCTGTTTACGACATTTTGTAGGTGATTAACTGTCAAAACATGTTTGTTACATATGCTAGGCTGCTCACGCGTGAATCTCGCCACGCTTAGTGTCTCAAGTAGTAATTTTTTTTGTTAGAAATCTTTCGTTTTCATGAAAGGAACAGTTGCCTCGCTGGTAAATATTAAGACACTTATTCTATTTCAATTTCGTTGGATAGTGGCTTAATGAATATCTACTGAGCGCCGAATTCTGCCACTATCCACCTCAATTTAAATAGAAGTGTTAAATAACCTCATTTACTCAAAAACCCTCTACGGTTTGGTTAGCATAACTAAAACTTTGAAAACTCTCGGGTTTTTGGATTGCTCATCAAGGTTTCAAAGTTTCAGTAAACATCAATGTTTTTGTCAACAATCATTGTTCTTGCTCACGCTCCAGCAGCCGTGAATGCTGATTGATGTGTTTTAAACCGCTTTAGATCATAGTTTATCTGCCTTTTCTTCCTTGCCTTTTAACAGTTCCTTAATTTTAAACTGTTTTGACATATTTTAAGGAGAAAGAATACCCCGGATGTTGCACTTGTGATCCATAATCGAGTACGTCATCTTTTTCCCCCGGTATAACGATAATTTTAGAAATTTCCCACAATATCGTTATACCGGGAATCTCGGTGTAACGATAACCCGATTTTGATGCCCCCCCTTGCATATCGTTAAACCGGGATTCCATTGTAATACGATTTGCAACAGAAGACATTTCAATCACTTGTCCTTCAATTGAAATCCCAATGAAGTAAAACGTAGCCTGTTCGTATATTCGATCTATATTTCTTTAGAAATCGAAAAATAAATAAGCGTCCCGGGACTTTTATTTGCCACCTGAGAGCACTACCTCGTGCTTTGATCAAAATTAATTCGACATCCAGCGCTTATAGCTGAGGCTGTAAGGACTGACCAGTTGATATGTTGGGTGGTTGGGGAAATGTATGGAAATGGGCAAAACTTTGTGTTTTTCAAAGTTTGACTGAAAAAGAAAAGTTGCAGAGAAATCATTCTTCCAACCCACCCCCTCCCCCCCTCTATGAGTCCAATTGGTTCGTCCTTAAGTCTCCTTAAACAAACTAGTTACTCAGCTCAGCCTCTCTTTCGTTTGCTTTATTAATATAAACATCATATGGAGAAAGAAATGGAGTAGCTATAAAAATCAGTTCAGGTTTTGATAATTTTCTTATGGGGCTTTTTAGTGTTAGACTATTGATATAAAAATCGGGTGGGCCAAAAAATGTAACCCCCTAACTAAGAAATTGTTATAAACTAGTAGATCTTACAACTAATGGAGTGCTGCCGGACGACGAAAAAACTTTTGGTTTTCTTGTTCTTAGCTTTCAAAATTTGTTTGGTTTATGAGGGAAAAGAAAATTGTGAAGGCGTCTCGGAGATCAGTTAAAAACTCGTACATCAAATCTGAGTTGAGAAACAACATAAACCAATTTTTAATTTCTTGGTTCAGGTAACAACTTTAAACATCAACAACTCAAACTAAATGGAAACCTTTCTCCTTTTTTTTTCTACAAGATTAAGAAAACGACTCTGGTGCAGTTCACTGTTACAATCAGCAATATTAATGTTCTCACTGTTACATGCAAAATTCAGAATCAGGCCCTTAATTGTTTGAGAGAGAATGTAAATAATCCGTTCGCCATGGTCATGAAACCGACCAACGATTGATTGCGTCCACGAGTGAACAGGAACCTTTTGATAAAGAAAGTGCCATAAAAACACATTGCCCTACTCTGGAAAGCTCGTCAAAGATGCATGTTGCCCTTATACTTTTGCCTTAGAGTTCAGATATATCAAAGAAGCCGTTGGCTGTTCAAAACATTCTTACGAAAAAGTTGATTGGCTCCAACTCGTTGAACCAACCATAAATGGAAACGAAAGCCAAGTCGACTTTCTGTGCCGGTAGGATATGACCGCTGACGTCGCTTCGCTCCGCCAACAAATATTCCCCAAGGCGGAATCTGATGAAACTTATACAATATTAAACTTAGTTTAATACACAGCTTTTGTAGAAATATCGAAACCAAAACCATTTTAATATCTGAGTAGTTTAAAGCTAAAAACATGAAGTCTAAAATACGTGTGTCAAACTGGCGCCAAAATTAAATGTATTTAAAAGTAACATGTTAGCAAGCAAACAATCAAGACACTCCAATATTGTTTTGAAAGCAGAACCAAAATGCCAAGATTAAAGTATCCAAGGAAGATTAGCACTAAATAAAAAAATTAATCATTTATCAGAAGAATTAAGTTGAATACGTTTACTGTTGGTCCTCCTCTAAACAGCCAGAATCACAGAATTTACTCAGCAGCAAGAAGAAAACGAGAGATTTCTCCAGAAAGATCATTGCATTGGCAGCCAACTTTTTCACATAACATGATGATATTAGCATTATTGGGAATGATTACTGGTTTTATTGAACAAGGACGGAGCATTTACCCATTATACGAGCGGTTTTACGATTCTGCGAGACGGTGCCACGCTCAACACAGAACTTCCTCAAACAAAATGTTACCTGTTTCTTAACGAAAGACCAATGGCCAGCAAACAGTCCCGATTTAAATCCATTGGACTATTCAATACAGGAGTCACTAAAAAGTCCCTGTTTACGTGCCTGAAAACAATATCCAGAATGTCCATGCGAATGTTGTTATGTAACGCAACTGAGTGTGGAGCGAGGCCTTACGGCAGCCAGAAGGCTTGAAACATGCGTACAGGAAAACAGAGGACACACTGACCATATTCTATAGTTAACTAAATTCATTTTTAATTTGTTTTATTTTATTTTAAACTAGGACATACTTTTGTTATTTCACGTTTGTTTAACTTGTTTTGTTACAGCAAATGCTCTGTTAGATTATCAATCAAATTTCAACTCACAGGTAAGTCTCGTTTAAATTCACCAATTTCATTGTATTCTAACCCTTACTTCTGACAACAATTTAAAAACAAATTTCTCAAAGTAAATCAACAATACGGATTCAAATGATGAAAATTAAGAGGAGGCAGAAGTGACCGGGACAGGAATACTGGAGCCAGTGGAAACGGCTCAACACCGTCATGTCTTTCAACAGTTTTGCTTTTCCGTATGAACCTAACTAAAAAACACAGCGATAACTCTACCCCACCCGTAGCTTGCTGTTCTTCTACGTAGTTACCATTGAATCTTTTTACTTTCTTGTTCGATATTGTGCTTTCCTCGTGAGAAATAAACTCGACCAGTCAAAATAGAATTTCTTTTGAGAATTGTAGATTGGTAGCAGCTCTCACAATGGGCAAGTATCGTAGTGGACTGCCATCGTCACACTCTTGCGGAATGTTGGGGCAGTCGACGGGACTCAACTGTTTGTCCATACAAACCTCCACAACACTCAACAATTGTCCTTTCTCCTCCTGTGTGGAAAAAAAAACATGTAAACCGATAACAATATGGTTAACTAAAAAGAGGGTGTAAAAAGGCAGCACGACAAATTTATGGTCAGATGGTAAAATTGATCATGTAATGCATCAGTCCAGGGCCAGTATCATTCGATATTCTCCCAGCAATACCTATACATGCAGGTACCATCTCAACAAAGCAAACTGCTTTGTTACGGACTGTTTTTCCTTCTTCTGGACTCAAAAATAAAAGGTAATGAACTATTTTATGTTTTGGCTGATTTTGTTCACGTCTTTCGTCTTCATTCAGGGGCGTAGTCAGAATTTCTTGGAGGGGGGGGGGGTTCCAAATTGTTTCCAACGAAAACGGTTGGTCTAAAAACCTTACATTACATTAACGCAAATAGATACCACCGTGATGTTCACTGTATTTAATGCAAGCAACAAAAGAACAAAAAGAGCAAAACGAAGAATTTCAGGAATCGAGAGTCTATTTCACTCTTGCTGGGATAAAATCACTGTTAAAAATAGAAGGGGTTGGGGGGGTGGGGGTTCCCGGAATACCTGGAACCTTCCCCTGACTACACCCATGTCATTATGAAAACACTTTTTTAGTCTCTTTAAGTTTTACACAGGTGCCCTTAGTTCGAGTAGGGCAAATAATTACTTCTCGGACAATTTTTAATGCTTGGGGAAAACCCTTTTTCGCTTGGACCGATACTGTAATGTGTGTAAACGGCCCCGTCACGATACTGAAGTTTCAAAAGCAAATGTATGGGTAATTTGAATTTTTTATATTTATGCTCCAAAAATTTAATAAAATCGTCCATTCTACATTATATTATTTGGTAATCATAACCATTTACATAGTTTGTTTTTTCCTTTTTGGGGAATTCAAGTGCTTACTGAAGTGGAGCGTGAAAAAGTAAATGGACATATGTTTGTAAATGTTGATCTGGCAGCTTTAAATACATCATTACAGTATAACAACTAGCCCGAGCAAAGAAAACGTTCAATAAACCAAGTTTTGGACCAAGAAACGAGTGTTTTGTTTCAAGTCATAGTCATGTTTTTTTTTCTCGGGTTAGTGATTATAACGATATAATTTTAGCTTTGTACACTGTGCCTCATTCCCTCCAAAAAGCAACACAAATGTAAGCAGTTATGATAACTAAATAACAGAACGCAGAATAAACGATTTTATAACATTTTGGAGCCTAATTATACAAAATTGTCAAACGTTTGCTTTTGAAAATTCGTTTGGCGTTCAAGGGAGCGTGGGCTACCTGTGGTATAAGTAGCATTACTGAGAATTTTTGGTGTGTATTGGCTTCCAGTGAAACAAACAAATTTTATGTTTACTATATTGAGGTATAAGTTAATGCATTGATAATTTTTGAAGTCACTAACCGATTGTATGCACTGGATGTGGACCTTGGCACCAGACCACCGTGATATTGTGCTTACTATATCCTCGAGCTGAAAAAAATCAAAATAATATTCAATGACTGATTTAGAGTAAAATAGCGCCCTTTCCGCATGAATCCTGGCAGGAACGTGTTCACACTAAAGACGCTATTGGCTCAAGTGCAATTCCACACTCGTAAATTTGAGAAGCAAGAGCAAGGTTTGCACAAAAAAGGGGATTTTTCTTTTCTTGCGTCTCTAGTGTGAACACGCCTCAAAAGCCGCTTTTTTATTTAGACCCACTACTCTTGGGGAGTCGGGGAACCCAACAGGTTTGACAACCCAATTATTGGACAACGAAAGCTTATCCGAGAAGACGCGAAGGTCTAGCTGTTTGCAGATGTTAAAGCAAAGACAGCACTTTCTCCTCAGGTATTTTAAGACCTTGAGTGAAAGTCGAACCCAGGCCTCCCGCACGGCAGACTGGCACCTGCCAACTAAGCTAACTAGAAGTAGTTACAATGATCACTTTGCCTCGAGCGGGCCGAAAGCATGTTTAGGCGCTTCTGGCAACCGCTTCAAGCGAACCTTGTACTGTTGCTGGTAGTCATTTTACCGATCCCGTAAGGATGGAAAGCTGAGTGAACTTTAACAGGAAAGAATTTAACCCAAATGTTCAACCCTCAACGAGGTCAGGATCAAGCCTGGCCGGATCTCAGGATTGGGAGGCAGAGATCTTTTACCACTGCGCCAACCCCTCCGCTATAACAACATACCCAGGCTGACTCGTCCCCAGTCGTCTTCTATTCTTCAACGCACGGAAAGAGGAAAGCGTGCGGAGGCAGGTGCGAGGCCCCTTGTTCACTGCTTTTGTCTCCGCGCATGACTCTTTACACGCGTTGAAAAATAGAAGATGACTAGCCCGGACGAGACAAATATCTAAGTGATAATTGTAAAACCTTTGCCCCGGCCATAACCTGATGGTATTTGCCTTAGTATATACCCCCCAGCTGAAGAAGAGATATTAGAGACTTTTAGCACCAGGCGTCCGTTGCAACAAGTATCAGTAGTTGACGCGTACTTGCACACGTCATGCGGCCGTGGTGATCGTCACGGATTGAAAAATGTCTCGGCTGCCTCCGTGGCGATCACCACGGCCGCATGACGTGTGCAAGTACGCGTCAACTTCTGATTTTCGATTCTGGTTGGCCTCCGTGGACAGCTCGTGCTTAAGGTCTCTAATATTCAAGGACTTACTTTGCGATAACTGTTAAAAGCCTTACCCCTTATCCCCATAATATTGCCCTTAGTCACGAACAATGTAAGACTCGAGAACTGATTTAACGATGACTACAAAAGTCTTGGACCCATATCCCGTGAAAATGTCTTTAATGTTTCCAGCAGCAGATTGTTCAAGGACTGAGTAAGTAGTACCGTAAACGCTCAAATAAGCCCCCCTCTCCCTATTAAGCCCCCCCCTCTCTCTAATAAGCCCCCTCTCTAACAAGCCCCCCTCTCTCTAACAAGCCCTCTCTTAAACCCCCTCTCTCTAATAAGCCCCCGTCTAGAGCTTCAAGTTTTTATTACCCCCC
>JAOBAT010055147.1:7566-28072 GCA_026413305.1 Hydrozoanthus tunicans
TTTTACTTCTATTTACAAAACTCATGCAAAATAAGAAATTTGGTAATGAGAAATGGGAATTGATCAAACATGGAATGATTGGATGAATGGCAAAACCCTGCGGTTCCTGACAGTATCAAAAAACATAGAAAACAAATTCCGAAAGGAAATCAAAATATGTATAGGATATGTTTTTAATAGTAGTTTTAGTTTTCATGTCATATGCCACTTGTCGCCCAATAAAATTTTGGAGAAAGAAACCATCTGTGTTCACCGACTTTGGACGGCTGAGATCCTAGTGCTAAATAGGGAGGATTCCTGTGCATTACGCACAGGCCACCCATAAATCTTTTTAGTTTTCTTTGGTATTTATGATCGCTACCTCTGGAATGTTTTTATTGTGCCACTGTGGACTGAATAAACAGTCGAGAGGCCTTCGGCCAAATGTGAAACCAGATCTAGATCTAGATTCATTTAAAGCAAAATAAGGCTCTAGGTGATCAGTTACTGATATGCTCTGCTACAGCTCGGCAGCATTGCATTGTCCTATTCATGCGATAGCGTTGCAAGGTACAAGGTTATATAACAAACAAGATGGCAACGTTGGGTTCTTGGAATAACTAAAAAATTGTTAAACAGAATACAGAAAAGTTTAAATAGAAATGAATACAGCATAAGACAAAAGTCAAGAAATTATTTAAATAGTTTCAACTTTCATTAAGGCTTTGAAGCCCGCGTTGATCTTGGGCTTCAGTTTTTTTATGTAACGGGCTTAAAAAAAAACAAACGAGCCCTATTGTTGTAGAGAAGTTTATGAATGATCTTAGAGTTCAATAAAACGGTATTCAGAATGTGGGTGTCAAAATATACATTGGACCATGGAGGATTGATGTCAGCAAGGAGGAGTAAAGAACAAATATCTTTAAAATATTCGCATGAAGACAAGTGTCATAACAATGGCTGATCTAGCCTTTGACCATGTTCTGCAACCCGAGAATGAAACAACGTTTCGTTTGATGAACTACAAGACTTTTTCATCTTTGCGACAAGTAGCTGCAAACGTTTGCAAATGTAAAATCAAGATATAAAAACTCTATATAGACAAGTAAAACTCGAGACCTTTTGAAGTAATTCTCATACGTCGTCAAGTGAACATTTAGTGCTAAAGCTAAGAAGAAATGTTTGTGGTGCTTACACGTTTTTAAGAACAAGAAAATTGTATTTTTGGAACGAACGTCATTGCTCTTGCGTTTGTTTAACTTTTATCGTTCTGAGTCAACACTTTTTGCGGGTGGCTGAAACACGACCGCAGGTGTATTCAAATTTAAAAAGCTTTCAGGTGTTTGAAAGGTGTTCAGTTCAACTTAGTGTGACATACGCGGCATTATCAATTGGTTCTTTCTAAAAAATTCTTATCTTAACCGACAAACAAAACTTTTGTTACCCAGCAACGCCAAATAAAAGCCAATGTTCGTAATGTTAATGTTTTAATGACATCCAGTAACTGATAAATATGTTTGGACAATGGAACACTACTTCACATACTGAAATGCAGAACTGTGCGAAGTTGAAACAAAAAAAAATTGCAAGGCAATCCTCATCAATAAACTCGGATTGACGGAAACCACCAATGGAGAAACTGGGGTATAGAACAGTTAACCAACGTTAATTACGCAATTAGGCTACATCAACACTTACAGTTCTAAAAGACACCCTAGGTTTATCAAAAAGATCAAGATGAAACACGGGATGGCAAAAAACATGTCAGACACTTACGAAATCCATGAGGATTACGAAACTGTAACACTTTCCATTTATTTTGTGCTTCTTATCTTTGGCGTCCTAAGCAATGGACTGGTTTGTGTCGTTATGGTAAAGGAAAAGCGGTTTCGGAAGAATTTTTCCAACTTTCATATTTTCAACCTGGTATTAACAGAACTAGCGTTTAGGCTGCTAGCTTCTCCTGTCGTAATGTACATGGATTCAGCCGACAAAATTGAGAATATTACAACTTGCAGAGTTGCCACATTTATTGATAAAACCACTCTTGCTGTAACATTTGGTCTGCTAGCAGGGATTGCATGTGATCGCTACATGAATATCTGTAGACCACTACGATCTAGGCATATTTCGTGGAAACACAGTGCACGAGCTGTCCTGTTCACTTGGGTGTACGCCATGGTGTGTTCGTCTCCATTTCTCATTACCACGCAGTTTGGTCTTTCATTTCAAGAACACTCACAAATCCCACGAGATAACAGTAGTTCCTTTGAAAGGGAGTTTGTAAAAAAAATACTAGCAAACTACTCTATTCGCGAAGAAAATATCCAAACGTGTTATCATAAACCTGGAGTCATGCTAAAATTATCTTCAGTCATTTATCTTGCTTGTAGTTTTGTTTTTCCACTGCTTGTCATCGTCTACACATATGCGGCAATATTGCGGGCTCTTACTAAACGATGTCGCATTACTCTAACAGTAACTGGCCGAATTGCCCTTGCTCGGATGAAAACAGTCAAAATGATGGTAGTAGTAGTTTTAGCATATGTTTTAAATTGGGGTCCCACATTAGTACTAATGCAGCTAAATGCTTTTGGATCAACAATTTTCAATGAGCCGACCACCGTAGAGGATCTAAGACTTGCTTTCATCGTGGAGACCATGAGCTTCTTGTTTTCGTCCACAAGCTCTATGGCTAACCCATTGATATTTGCTTACTACAGTCGTCCTTTTAGAAAACAAGTCAGCAAAATGTTTTTCATTGGCCAGACAGAGAAACCGTCTTTTTCTAAACGTTATAAGTTGAGGCCATGCAATAGAGCAAAATATCTCTTTCCTAACAGAGCTTCGTTTTCAACAATATGCAATGGCAAAAATCGGAGAAGCGATTTGTGTACACAAGAAAAGAAACCTGCTCGTCTCGTAACATTGCGTTCAATTTCATCTCCTTAAAAATTAAATACAAGCTTGAGGTTTATTGATAGTAGCAAATTGTATTATGTTTATATATCATGGTATTGCATATTTTTCATTAACATTACTATGTTGTCAATATATCGTTGCAATTTTAGATAAACATGTATATAATCATGCATATGATAGGGTTCGTACAGATTACCTCAGTTGAAATTTATTTCAGGATTACTTTGGCAAACCTTTGGACCTTTTCGACATATACACTTCAAATTTCATGAACTTATTTATTCACAGGTTTCGAGGTTATTAAAAATTCAACTGACACGCTAGAAAACCCAGATTGTTTTATGGATTGCTAGTTCTTGAATATAAACAGGAAACAATTTTTAAGCGACAAGGACAAGATAAATACTGATCAGTGAATGAAAATTGTTTTCAACTAAAACTTTTGAGTGTATATATTAAAATCATGGAACTTCGTTTGTTAGAAAGGTTTTTGAAAAAGAAGAAAAGAGTCTTTTGCTTCATTAAATATAATAACTCTTTTGGTAACTGTGCTACTAAGGTTTTTCAGGTATGCAAATTACCAAAGTTGTGACGTAATATGGATAAGTTCAAAATTATCAGTTCTCTCTGTAACTTAAGTTTAAGTTTGTGTTTGGTTCAACAAGTTTCAGGATCTTTGGACTTGTAATTCAAGAATAAATTGTTGTTTTGTGATCCTTCCACTTGAGAGTTCTTCCTATAACGTCACATATTCGGTAATTTGCATGCATGAAAAACCTTAATACAGTATCTCAGCAACCAAAAGAGTTCGTCATAATGAAATAATCGACATGTTTCTTATTTCTCCAAAAAGACTTTTCTAACAAACCAAGTTCCATGATTGTGATATATACACTTAAAAGCATAATATTTATTTGTAAAATCATACTAGTGGTCTATAATGAATGCTGTATTCTGATTGGCTACGCTACTCATAGGCTATTTGTCGTAAACATTAAAAAACTAATTTTAGAGCTTTAAAAAAAGGTTTTTTAGTTCTGATTTTTGACCAACTAGTATGATTTTACTAAAACAATTATCCCTCTCGCCCTCATGGGCTAGTAGCTATTTGGCTACTAGCCAATGAGGGCGAGAGGGATAATTATTAACTATGTTCTTGGGTTTCACGCATTCTATAGAGACGTCAAAGACAAAAGACAAAGCGGCGGTGTTGGTGCCCTAAACGAAAGAAATCATCAAATTAACCAACATGGCCACCATGACGTCACGTGCAACCTAGCAATAGACACAGGTGTTTTACTGTAAAATACGTCACACGTAGATTTCATACGAAACTACATCCGGGATACGAAACACATATTTTCATTATTCTCACTATAGTGAAGATACCGCTGGGCGGTATTTTTTTGTTTTCTTCGCTTTTTTCCGTTTTCTTATTTTATTTTCAGGTCAAACATTAGACACAAGTGTTTTACTGTAAAATACGTCACACGTAGATTTCATACGAAACTACATCCGGGATACGAAAGACATATTTTCGATATTCTCACTAGTGAAGATATCGCTGGGCGGTAATTTTTTGTTTTCTTCGCTTTTTTCTGTTTTTTTAATTTTATTTTCAGGTGAAACACTCGTTTCTATATAATAAAAAGAGAAATATAAGTTGGTGCAAACATATGACGTTTGTCTTCTCATGGAAAAAAGATTTCCCTTGTTTGATACGCTCACTCGTAAAATCTCTAGTTTTCAACTTGAAAATAAACTCATAAGGTATCCTCTATATAATATACATACTGATACAGTTGTGTAATCTTGCAGTCAAATGTTATCAGAGCTGTTTTTAGAACTTTTAAGGAACTCCGCGGATATCTTTAGGGGAATTTAGGCCTAAAAATTGTTTTTCAAAATTTCTTTCGTAACATCCGACGCAATGCAGTCGTTGAAGCCGGCTATGTTTTAAGGTAACTAGAACGTTACAAAAAAATCTAGTACACAGTTTTTCGTTAGTAGAAGTAATGCTTGTCTAATAAATAAACTACGGGTTCGCCTTGAGCTTTCAACAACAACTTAAATTGCGAACAAGCGCGCTTTGCTAATGGTCAGAATATATCACTGAAAGTACTTCGTTCCGGGGCCTGTATCAATCGATAATGCATACAATATCTTTTGCATATACAAATGAGTAGTTTTGGGTTGATATTCGCTTTATCCTAAGCCTTGAAGTTTAAAATAATGACTCGTTCGATCTTTACAGATGTTGTGAGTACCAATCATATTTCGAAAGCCACTTTTGACGGGTTGTCTCACTTAACTGACGCACTAAATTAGTTTTTAGCTCATAAGAGTATAGCCTATAGGCCACGAGCTTAACAATCCGACGGCGTTTCTTCATTTTCGTGTCGCGACTGAGACCAACTCGATGTCCAAGAAATTTCATTTTTTTTTTTTATTGTTCGTACTCGTTATGATATGTATGTTACATGTATTGATAATATATTTATAGAAATTATTTAGTTACAACAGTTGTAGAAAAAAAGAAATGTCTTACAATATAATTAAAACAACCATCAAGTCAATTGAGTTGTAAAAGTAAACATTAAACATAAGTAGAAAAAGTTGGAGTTATAAGTACATACATACAAAAAGAAAAAGTAATAATAATTTAATAAATGAGATGGACGAGTACAGGATATCCTAATAGTCGAGACTAATCTAGAGGATATCTCCCCCCAAGAAGAAAACGTCCAACGAACGTGGGACGGACATGTGCACTGTGGCGAAAGTACGACATATAAAAACTTTCTTAAACTCGGTTTTTTGCAATAAAATCGACTAAAAGAAGTGTATTTGTGATGAATAAGCAATATCTTATTCTTTTGCACACGAGCATGATTTCACGAATCAGCTGCAAAAGAGCTATGAAATACGCGGAGTCCCTTTTTCCATCAAAAGTGTTCGGTGCGTCGGCGAGAAACTCCAAGGGTTCTTATCTTCCCAAAAAAGTTTTAAAAAGAACTGAACTCTAAAATCAACATTTTTTAAATGAAACCCTTAAGGAGTTGAGAACAAATCTAAAGTTTTTTTTCTTGTGTCGCGCTGATTTCCCAAGAAATTCTAGTTTGTATGTGCGTGTTTCGGGTCGTTTGGAGTCATTGAGCGTGGGCGCTTATCCACTTGCCAGCGGTAAACGAAGGTAACGTGTGACGTAGGTTATGAGACGCGAGCGAGCGCGTGAACAGTTTTTGTTGTCATAAGCTCGCTTATACAGTCAAACGTGAAAGTTAAAACTGACGTCGTGTGCAATATCTCAGTCCAATGATGATTTTTTTCAGTCGGAGCCAATTCTTACCCATATCTGACGTCATAGCCTCCCTCTCTCTCCTCTTAATCCTATTTCTGAGCCGCCGGTACAATGTGGCAAGTAACGTGTTTTATACTCGAATTTCTCAGAAAGTCATCGCGATACAAGGAATTTTTTTAAATATCATTTTCAAACTGAGTTTAAAGATTTTGTTTGACAAAAGTTGATTTTAGGATTCAGTTCCCCTTTAAAGGTGCTGAGATGGCCCTTTTTCGGAGCAATAAAGTTTTCAGACAAAGTTTTAGCTCCGGGTCTGTATAACCCGAAAAAGATAACAGTGCTGAAGGTAACGACGAAATCTAGCCAAGAAATTTATGGCAGCCATACATTTGTCAATGAGGGCAGTTAAGTAAACTTTCTCAGAGCATAAATTGGTTTTACAAGTTAAAGTACTTTGTAATCTTTTGTCTTAATCTCATTCTCTGTCTTTCCGCCCTTAATAATTATTAAGACTAGCTCATGTAAGGTAGCTTTGAGATTTTTTCTAAAACGAGTGTCACAAGAAAACAGGCGATGCACTAAAGAAGCTGAAGCCTTTCTTTTGTGCAATTCATGTAAACTGGTAAAACTGAGGCAGACATAACGCAACAGCAATCTTTATAGTCTTACCGACAGAATGCGAAGATCTGATGGCCAGCTCAACCAGAGGAAGCACGGCTGTACTGAATTTACGTAACATTTCCACCGTATCTATATCAAAACAATAACAAAAATAGTGATAAATCATGATAGTATAATAATAAAAATAACAACATCAATAACAACAACGATAATAATAATAATATCAATACTACTGATAACGAAATCTATACTAGTGTATACTATATATTCTATACAAAAATAACAATAATAAAAACAATAATAATAGTAACAATATTACTGATAATAAAACCTATTCTAGCGTATACTATATATTATAAACAAAAATAACAATAATAATAACAACAATAATAATAATAGTAACAATATTACTGATAATAAAACCTATTCTAGCGTATACTATATATTCTAACAAAAATAATAATAATAACAATAATAATAATAATAATAGTAACAATATTACTGATAATAAAACCTATACTTGCGTATACTCTATAATCTAAACAAAAATAACAAGAATAATAATTAAAGTAACAATATTACTGGTAATAAAATCTATAATAGTGTCTTTTGCGAATTAGTGTGTTTTTTGCTCAGACTCTGGGCTGCCTGTCATGCAAACTTCGCCAAGATCATATCAGTGACTTTGATCGGGAAAGTGATATTGATCTTCCGCCTTTAAAAAGTAACATGTGATGTCACACATTTCTAGTGAGCTTTTGCGCTAAAATAAGCATTTTGTCTTCGTAAATTGTAAATTTGTTTTCCGCTAGAGGCGCGAGGTATTTGGATAAATGTTTTGCAGCTTGGTAATAATATGTTCCGCAAGTGTACATCCAACAAACCCGCTACTTTCTTTGCGACTGCAAAAACACACAAGTTTGGCAGTTTTAAAGATATAACAGCCGAAAACATCAAACTCAGACCTATCGTCAGCACTTGCGGAACATATTATTATCTTCGTAAATTATCCGCAAACTTTTTCTAAAAACCGGTAAAAAGTGTCTTAGCGGAAATTATGTGGGTCAAAAATGTTAGATGTCACAGACTAGTCCGAAAATTTCGCTTCAGTAGCACTTTAAAACGGGAGGAAATAGAGAGAAATGTATCTTTATTTTTTATATAACTATAGGCAAAAACTGGTATATATATTTAAAAACTAAATGTTTTCGATCTTTAAGATCATTTTCAGAACTAAAACTGTTTAGATTTTGAAAATATATACCAATTTTGACCTATAGTTAAATATAATTTAACCAGGCGGACTATTATGAGCATTTTCTTTATTCTGTTGTAGCTCTAATTAAACGGCCACGTTACGCTTACGTAACTAAGGCAACTCGCCTTGTTTTTTCTTTTCTTTTTCTCTATTTACGTTACAACTGCAAGAACAAAAAAGAGAATATTTTAACAAAAACAAAATGAAACAACCATAACAATAACAACATTCTTGGTCTCAAATTGAACTTTAGTTAAGTCTGTGTCAAGATTAGCGATTTAAATATGATAATTCTGTGCATATATCTCATTTTGATCATTCCCACGGTACGGTTTTCGAGTTTCCCGCGCGCCGCCATTTTGAAGTGTGGCGTGTTTTGATTGCAGTGCCAGTTTCCACTCTGGAAGTTAAAACAAACAACAAACAAGAAGGGGAAGGGGGTCTGGTACTGCGACCGAAACACAGCCCCTTTTAGAAAGGGCAGCGTGAGGGAAATTCAAATCGTGAAAATGGTCAAACTAAATTCAATTCCCTACATGATGTTAGAAATATGCACAGAACTATCAAATTCGAGCTGTTGATACGGTCCTATACTTAATAATTAATTAAGACCCAGAAAGTTGAACAGCCGTGGTTCCCTTAAAAATACAAACATAAAAACCCCAAAGTCGAATTTTAAAAAACGAGTTTAAAATCAAAAACCATTATTGTGTCTCGTGCCCATCGTAGTAATACGCGTTGGACGAGCAGTTTTTAAATGTGTCACAAAGGTTTCTTCTTGACAGATTATCAACTAAGTGTATAAGAAGCTGCGCGTTTCGCAGCACAGCATACCTTTAAAAGTTTGCAAGGTATTGTGGTAGAATGTATAACCAACATCGTTTTGAGTAGTATCGCAAACCAATACAGTCAAACCCCTCAATACGGACACCCACATAAGACAGACACCTCTATAAAACTAATCTTGGTCCCTATCGTTCTCTCAAGCAGTCATTTGGTGTATTTTAAGTCTCGATAAGACGGACACCTCTCTAAGACGGACAGTTAAGGCTTGTCCCGAAGGTGTCCGTCTTAGAGAGGTTTGATTGTTCATCTTTTATCAGTGTTTCTAGAGATCTTTAGAGTTGACAACGAGTACGAGTACAAGTTTTTCCTGTCGTCATGCTATACGTACGAAGAAATCACGCTGTCTCGATATGTTGCCAAAATCTCGTCGACCACTCACCGAGTTTTTCCGAAAAATCTCGTTGTAAATAAAACCAAAACGACTGGGGTTTGAAAACAAAACGAGATAGCATGATTTTTTGCAAACACAATATGACGAATTGGAAAAACTCGTACTCGTTATTGAATCTAGAGGTCTGTTTTGTGGTAAAACGTACAGTTAAGTGCTATCTCTTTGTGCCCTTTTTACAGAGCTTCGGTTTGGACAACAAGTACGACTACGAGTAGGAGTTTTTTCCCGTTCGTCATACTGCACGTACCAGAAGTTGCGAAAAAATCACACCAAAACTCGTCGTCGTAGTCTTAACCCCTTTAACCCCTAAAGCATAAGTTGGTTAACATCTAAATTCTCCTTACAGTAACCATAGAAAATAGGCTGTCTAATGTTGAGAATATGCAATTTGATCATCCACCAAAAACTCTGAAAGATGAATTCTCGAATTCTGCCAAATTACTCATAGAAATATTAGGGACACAAGTTATGAGAATTTACAAGCTAATCATTTGGCACTCTTAGGCGTGAACGGGTTAACTACAACAAGTCTCCAGTCTCAATGAATACAATAGCAATAAACGAGAGTGGGTCTGGCACTGCAACCAAGATACGTCACAACTCAAAATGGCGGCGCGCGGGAAACTCGAACCGTAATATTTTTAGCTGATCAAAATAAATTGCTTGGCAATAGTTTTAATTTTATATTATAATATTATTCAGTGGACGATTATATAATTATAGTGAAGATTCGCAACGTCTTATTGTTAAACGTACAGCCAAGCCCTTTTTTCCGCAAGGTGAAATTTATGCTTTTGGTTACGTTTTTTACTTCTTCACTTTATGCTATGTTTCAGCCTGCTGACTTAGGTATGCGCATATTTTAATAAAATATTTGAAAAACTATCAAGAGTTACTCTACGAGAAACAAAGGTTATCTCACCCGTTTGCTCCAAGTAAATTTAAGTTTTCCAGTTTCAAGACGCTCGCAGGAATTTCATGTAAGCCAGCATTGCCGTCTATCAAAAGTGACTGCAAACTTTTGAAGCCATCAAGATCTAAAAAAGAAGTTAAACACCGGAACACAATAAACTTCTAAAGTGCAGCAACGGTTACGCTAATGTTTCATTATAAAATTTAAAAAGCGGGTCGTGGTTGGTACATTATTGTTCGTTTAAATGACTACCGTTGAACCACAATAATTCAAACAATTGGTAACTCATATTCCTCGCTAATTCGAAACTATAGGGGCTTTTTGCTGTCGAGCGAAGCGAGACTGCACCCTATTCTTACCGAGTTCACAAATGTATTGTTTGCGACAAGTATTAGGCGTTCAAAATCATGATTTTGGAATGCACTTTTCTTGCATTTTGATCGAGTGTATTCACCATTTTCGTGCAAATATTTGTCGTTGAGCACGTACTTTTACAGGATGAATCGAGTACCAAAAGATTTGCAACATGTATTAGCCATTTTAGTCGAATAATGCAATTTTAAAGTTCAAGACTGCAGTGTTTTCGGGCCTCCTCTCTCTTGCTCCCCCTGAAGTCTAGCCGGGTGCACCCCAATTTCCTGTGAATTTGGCCGGTGGGTACCCCCAACAGTCAACAGATTGTTTATGCCCCTTAAGTCCAACCCGCTTTTCCTTTAAAAATCACTTGGCAAGGCAAGCGATCAAGCGATCAATTTGCTGTGACAAAACGGTAACTTATTCAGTTTATTTTCAGTACTTTAACCTTAGAGTTTGTATGAAAATATGTCATTAAGTTTGTTGGCTTGCGGAACAATTCATCAAGGCGATCAACGATTTAGTTCGTTATCTCGAGGAAGAAAAGTATAAGTTAGACAAAAGTGGATATTCTGTAATGAAAATAGGGCATTTTTGTAAACAATCGATCGAAACATACTACAAATTATACCACACCTTTACTCGACAGCATTTACCTTGCTTGAGGGAACAACCAGTAATAATTCATAGCTTGAGGTGGTCAGTCTTTCAAAAAGACCGCGTTTTAGGCCAGGAAACAGACATTCCCAGAGGTCTCCCCATAGCAGAACTAGGTATCAGGACGGAGGCTGACTGCCATAGAAACGTCTTAATATATAACCTTTTGCTTTAATTTGACTGCTTTTTCATTCTCTCGTCCCAGAATTTATTCCTGCTGATACTGGAGTCCTTAGAGAATTTGACTGCAGAAGACGCTTATCAAATCGCTTATGTCATTGTTCTATTTTCAAAGGAAAACTGTTTCAATTTGTTTCTTGAGGATTAAGTTTCAATAAAGCCTTGTTATTTGTTGTGTGCTTTGTTTTCGTGATGAAAAGAGCAGAGCTGCGTAGGAGTGAGAGCAGAGCGGTACAATGCCACTGTACCACTCTATGGGGAAAACTCAGATTCTTAGAACCAAACGTCTTGAACAAGGAGGGTAGAATACCTGAAGAAAGAATACATTAATCTACAAGTGTACCTCGCGGTAAACTGAGCAACTTGTTCTTGCTTGCTGACAATTCGACCAGGTGCCGAAGTTTCACCAGCTCCCTGGGAATATGATCCACTTCGTTGCAATCAAGCACCAAGGTTTCAAGAGAACAGCATTTCGATAGTTCCAATGGTAACCTCTTGAGATGATTGTTTGAAACATCCAGTACTTTCAACTGCATCAAGTCTCCGATCTCTGGCGATAAAGATAAAAGGAAAACTTTCTCAAAAGTGACGCTGCTATTGTATCATTTCTCCCCAATTCAAAAACACTTAACAACTAAGGTTGCTCAAAACTAGGGCTTGGGCCAATGACAAAATTTAGATTTAAAAATTTATTTACCAGTGTTTCTTAGTTGGTACTCTAACCCTGATCTCAAGTCTCAGACTGAAAGAGCTCGAATCCATACCCTATATAGGGTGGCTTGTACCCATATACGTCACACTGGGGACTCCCCCTCCTCCCCCCCCCTCCCTTAGAGAAGATGCTAAGGTCTAACCACCTGCAGATGTTATACAGCACCTTCTCTTCAATTATTTTAAGACCTTGAGTTGAAGTCCGGCACTGGGAATTGAACCCGGGCCTCGCGCACGACAGACTGGCACCTTACTGACTGGGCTAACCAGGCAGCAGTTTCTTAATAACCGAGTGAGAGGCTGTCCTGGAAAATGTTTGCTAAAGTCTTTCACTTTATAGACCAAGAATAGAGAGTCTGCGAAATACCAATAGCATTTGTTTTTCCGGACAGACCGAGCAAATAAGGCTAATAAAATATGTACATGCCTTTAGTTTTGGGTCAGTTGAATAAAACAAATAAATGTCTCTGCATACTCATGACGTTATCAATAAACCACTGAATCCAACAACTCCCCGATCCTGTATGGGAAGTTATGTTATTGGAACAATCATCGGCGATCAGTGAGCAGAATTTGGTTATTGGCCCTAGAAATTCAAGTTGTCATTTAATAAGGGTATTATTTTAGTGACTGGTGTTGGGAGGGAGGCAGAATAGTATTTGGAGGAAGTAGGGCAAGAAAATAGTTTTTTATACTGTCATTAGAATCTAGACAGAATACAAGTACCAGTCAGTGTAGTACTTCTCTGCTTTTCATAAAGTACCTGCTGGAAGATGAATTAGACTGTTATTACCCAGTCTAAGTGACCTGAGGCATGTCAGCTGACCAATAGCTGGAGTTAGGGAGTGAAGCAGATTTCCAGACACATCAAGGGACTGCAGGATAACCATCTTACCAATTCCTATCAAGGTTTGAAAACAAACATGACTTCAAAGACCCACTGTAGCAATTTGTCTACAACAGCAACTAAACTTTACATTGAAACTTCACCAAATAGTCAAGTTTCAAGCACCTGCTACTGTCTCTCTCCAGGGCTTGAAATAACTGCCAGTAAACAGAAAATGTACAGTCAGAATCAAGCATTGCCCAGACAAATCTGTGGTTGTGTCCGGTCATTTGCACTTTAAAAGAAAATTCAATTTTGAAACATTGACAATTAATTGTGATTAAGATTATTCAAGCTTTAATATCATGTTTCCCAAAAAAAAAATAATATCAATTAAATTAGATGGTTGAGAAGTTTGCAAAATTACCATAATATTAATATTAATTTTGTCAGTCATGATAGCTAATCAGTGCTGAAAGGTTTAATACAGAATATGTAACTTGTAAAATGTAGTCTCTATTGCAACTCATTGAGTCTGGCCAAAAACATGTATACATTACCGAGAAAAATGATGTATGACTGGACAATTTGTCCAGCACCTGCCCGGTCGTTATTTCCAGCCCTGCTCTCCATGATCTATCTATTTCTCTATCTCCCTAGATCTATCTCTCATACTACCACTAACTGGCAGAATTTCACCAGGGTTCACACCGCATGATGATGATGAATAAAATTTCATGACTTTTCCAGACTTTTCAATGACTAAATGCCAATTGTTTTACAACCCAGAAATATTGCAAAACCATAAACTAATCTGATTCAACAGAACATTTTAGCTACCAACACTTCTTTAAATTAATAGTTCATACTGAGAATGTTGAATGAAATTCTATGACTTTTCCAGGCCTGGAAAAACAATTATTAGAAATTTGTTTATTCCATGACTTTTCATGACCACGTGAAACTCCCCCCCCCCTTGTTATAAATGAGTAATGAGAAAGAACAATAGCTTGAATATATGAATGTTAACAACCCCAAAATTTGGGGTACACACTTAAATCGACGTGAAGTTGTCATGCCCACCACCACACACATTAAAGTAAGCTTAACAAAGAAAAAAGAGAAATGACATAACTATTGGACAAGGGCATAGGTAGATAAATTATCTCCTAAAGGGAGTATTTGCCTCCCCCGGAACAGGCCACTATATGTTATTAAATCCATCACAGTTGGTCCCCACCAGAAGCTGTTACTCATTTCTGCAGCTGAGTCGACTGGAAACAAGTTGGGTGTAAAGTGTCTAGTTGCTCAAGCACACAACACAGTGGTCTGACCATGGCTCAAACTCTCAGCCCTTAGATTACGATTCAAACTCACTAACTGCTCAGCCGCTGTATGGCCAGATGAGGCAGGGTTGTTGACATTGAAATACATGCATGTTTTCTCAAGTACAAGCTTGCAATGTAATGATTACCTTCTGGTAGCTCCTGCAAGTTGTTTGAGTGCAAGTATCTGCAGTAAGGAATGGACTAGAATAAGTGAACTAATTAGCAAAGTAATGTATGTACAATTATCCTAGGGTAGTCAAAGAACATGCCCCCCCCCCTCCTAAAAAAAAGAGGGTTCTCACTTAACTTTTCAAGCAAGTTGGTGCCTACATAATTTATGGTGAAACAAACAGGTACCAGTATATGGCATGTAAGGCATAGATAATAAAAAGGTACCAATATTATATATGGCATGTATTAAGGAATACATAATCCTCCTAGGTGCTCCCCCTGACAGGATTCTCAGTAACTCACACAAGGGTGCTTATGGTAAAATAAACAGGTACCAGCCTTGTATAGGAGTTGACTTAGCTTGCAGAGTGAGACAGTTTTTGGAACTTTTTCGAGGTAAAGATGAATTAATCTAGAAGGTATATACATCAAAAATAAAGAATTTTGTGACAATACATATTAAGTAAAGTGTAGCCCTGGTTAACTAGCCCAGTTGGTAAGGCACAAGCCTGACTCATGAATATGGGAGCTAACTAGGCTTTGGTTTGATTCCTGGCACCTAACCTTTACTCAGGTCTCAAAATAAATGTGCTGCCTTGCCCTAAAATCTTAAAATGGTTTTAAGACCTTCACACTTGCTTCTCCGATAAGGGCATCAATAAAATGTACATAAGGCTGTGGTTGGCAGACCTCAAAGTGGAGCTCGAGTCCCATTGCTTGTTAATTTTATCCTGTGACTCCTTGAGTCAAAATGTTATAAAAAACAAAAACAGAAAAAACCCATGCAAATATGTAAGCTGCAAGAAGTTTACTTATATATTCTTTAGATAATTACTGAGCTCAGCCAATCAGTATTACATAGAGCACTAATAATTATTACATCCACATATTGTTTTTTTCTTTGCTTTTTTTGTGTTTCTTATTTTATTTTCCACTGAAACAGTCATATTTATATTAATATATTATACAAAAAAAATTCACGTATTGGAGTGAACATATGAATTTTATCTTCTCAAGAAAAAAGGATTTCACTGGTTTGCTACCCTCACTTGTGAAATCTCTTTTTTTCACTTGAAGATAAAATTCATATTTTCGTGCTATACCATGTAATATCCTCTATATTCAAAATAGTGCAATATATAATCAAGTTGACCCAATTTGATTTTATCAAAAAATACATTATATATACAGTATAGTACTAGTTAACTAATATATAGTACTTACAGTTCAACCAAACCAGAAAGCTTCCAAATATCTGATGGCTGAAACGCAAAATTAAGTTAACTTAATTATAAAACAAAAATTCTTAAACATGGTTGTTTAAATTAATTGATTTATACAGTACATGTATATATGAAAAAAGTTTTATTTACAATCTCAATAAGAATTTTTTAAATTAATAAGCTGAAACATGTTCTAAAATTGTTTTATATTATACTTTTGTCTAATAGTATTTCTGACAGTTTAGTCTGCGAGTTATTTTGCTGGCATGGAGAAGAAGACAGGTGAAGAGTTTGTAAATATAGTTGCTTTGAATTGTATCAAAAGTGTAATAATCATAAGCACCGTGTGCAAAAAGCTAATTTGCAACGGCAAAATAAAATGATACTGTGGTTCTTGTTGTTCCTACAGTCCCCTGTATCAATACAGTTGTATTGCATGTGTCTGAGTGCATTGTGCAGAAGAAGCAAAATTACTTTTTAAAACATAGGATGTAACATTGTATCTTAAACTGTCAAAAATCATAGCTAACTGTATTTTGGTTGAACCCAAAAGGGGGAGGGGGTTAATTAATGATAAGGATGTGATAAATGATCTTGATATGTCTGGCTATCTAAACTTAGAGGTGACTGCTTTAAAAGTCCCTTTCCTCACTAAAGTTTGTCTTCAGTTTGAAACTTGATTTCATTCAAACAAAAATGATTGATTGCAAAGTTAATTCTCTTTGTGATACTTTAACTTTGTAAAACAATTAGTGGTGCCCCTGGGGGCTCATTTATTCTTAGACCTTTGAAACATGAGGTTTAGCTTAATAAAGCAAGGGGCTTGCAAGAGGGGATGGAGGGGGGGGGCTTATTTAAAAATTATCCAAAGCCAAAGACAGAAACACAACATGAAGTTTGAATATCAAACAGTTTTAAACAGCATTTAAATATTCTAATAATTTTGTGTTTCTCTGTTCTTATAAACAGCACTATTCATAAACTGAAAACAGCTATAACTGCTAAAATTTTAGAACTGATTGTACATGTATTTGACAATACCAACAATTTAGTGGGGAGAAAAGTGTGCCAAGTGTGCATGGGGAAGCTAAGGGGAAGATTATCCAAGTTGGGGGGGAGGGGGGGGGCTTATTCAAAACTTGAATCTCTAAATCAATTAATCAATTGGGGGCTTATAAGAGAGTGGAGCTTATCAAAGAGGGGGCTCATTGGAGTGTTTATAATAACATTTAAAAATAAACTGAATATTAATTCTGACCTGGTTTTCCAATTGAAAGTAATAAAACACAACTTACTTTAATGTAAGCTGTGTGTTAGCTCATTTCAAATACTTAATCAAATTATACATCAAAATAACTATCTTTTGAATTTTGTGAGAGTAATTATTAATTGATTTATTTTATTTATTTATTGATGGGCTGAGGCCCCTAATGGTCCCCCTAGTATCAATGCCTAAATCAGTAGAAATTATAATAGCTACCAATTAAAATGAATGTCTTTATCTGTACATAGTCAGTTGCGTCCTATTACAACCACAATAATTTTATTGTATTGTATATTTTATTTCATCTCTTTTCTTACTTATATTTACAGATAGATAGTGTGTGTTGATAATATACTTCATAAGAGAAAAGAGGCAGGGCACTACATAGATAACTAATAATGGGCCCTTTAACTTTCCTAATGAATTGAATTTAAAAGTATGTTAAATGCAGGAAAAAAAGAGCTGGAGAGAGGGATATACATTTAGGTATACGTACAGTCATATATATATAATTATATATGATATATGATGATTCACCCTGATGAAGGCCGTTTAATGTACGCCGAAATATAGGTGTTTAAAATTGACAACTGTTTTTTCCTTTTGTGCTTAATTTTATAATTATTAAGGAATATCGTGGACCAGAAGATACTTGAGGATAATATATATGATAAAGGATATATAAGTTGCAGATCGATATATTAATTATGATAAAAGAAAAAACAGCATAGCCTGTCAAGACCGTGAAGATATCTTTGAGCTTCTTACCAGTTTTTTAAGGACATTTCTCTTCAAGTAAAGCTTCCTTGCTTCTGTTAGGCTTAATAACTGAGCGGGCAACTCTCCCAGATTTTGATAGTTTAGATAAATGTTAGTGTGGTGGTTCTCGCGGGCCTCTTCGATCACATCCAACGCCCCAGAAAACATTTGATCTAACTCTTACAGTTGCAGGATGCTAACTGTTAGAAAACCACAAGACTAGCATGAAATTCTGGAACTCCCTCACAGCGATTTGTCCCTAGAGTTTACACTGCATTGCTTTATGAACACTTTTCACTTCCCAACTGAGTGTCGATGTAGCTCCATTTTGAAAAGGAACGTTACTATTTATGCTCGCGGGCTCAACTGAAGAACGTCGAGTGAATAATATTCTAAAGAACGGTTTGTTTTGCTTGTAAAGTATTTCGCAGTTTTCCAACACCAAGACTGAAAAAACAGTTTCTTCGGATGTTTGCTCCGGTTGTCCAAGTAAGTTTTGTTGTCCATTTCCTCTACCCATTCTCCCATTCGCGCGCTTGGTTTTATCGGTTATTTCGCTGTTCTACACCAAATCGTGTGCTTTTACCTTCGATTTACCTAGAAAACGGATTTTTTTTCGCAATTCCATGCAGTTTTGCGAACATTATTTTTCATCTACCACAAAAGAAATTAATTTTTGAAGTTTGATGTTATGTATCAGTCAAATGAAACCCCTATCCTATCCCCCCGTGACAAGGTGGGGACATGCACGGCCGGCTGCCCAATGGCAATATGCTCAAATGCCCTACCCCCTGGGGCCATATATTTTGTCCATAACGAAGCAAATGGCGTTAAATTCCCCAGGGTATAGGAGGATTGAAAATTTCTGCCGACAAGCATTGCAAAATGATTTCAGTGACAATCAGAAATCACTATAATTCTGACATATAGGTAGTTTTTGCATTGACTAGTGGAAACAACCGGGTACACCGGCTTAGTTTTGGAGCGGCAAAGGATTAGAAATAATGGCTATAGCTACGGCTCCAACTTTCTAAACAAAAGTTTTATAGCACTCGAAATTTGGTTCCTATTTTCGTGTGTTTTTAAAAGATTTTTTATCATTCTGATCTTTTTTTAAATCTGAAACAAAAAAAAATAATAATAAAATAAAAAGATAGATTACTAACGTAACTTTTGTTCTACAAGCCTTTTTGATACCGATGGCCACACAGGAGGCCTGTTGAAATCTCAGTATCATTTCGCACATGCAAAACATGCGTAAAACATAGTCCCACCAATTGCCTAAACTATTTGATTCTTTTTTCTATTTTTTTTAATTCTTTGAATTTGCGGGACGACATTGGATGTCTGTGAGGAGTATCAAGTGGAAACACTGAATATATTCAGAACTTGTTTACCATTGACATTTTTGCACATATGCAGTTGTGTTACATTACATTTACCACTGCTTCATTGATATGCTTTCGACTCGACAAACGTTTGTTTTACAGTTACGTCATCAAACGTCATTTCGGTGCAGGATGGCACTGATTTGGTCAAAACAGCTGAAAGGGAGTCAGTAACGAATAAATGAAAGCATGAATATTCTAATACAGTATTTTGAGTTTGTATGTTCATAATTAGAAGCTTATAATGCTGACCATGCAATTTAAATGGTATTTGTTAAAGCCTTGTTATTTGTAAAATACAGCAGCAATAACCAATGCTCTAGGTATGAACATCCCAAAATGTATGTTAAAATGAAAATATCTTTAGCCCTGCCTATGAACAAGAAAATCTTAAAAAAGTGAACAACTGTAGAAAACATGGGACTTATTCATTCAATTCCAAAATGTTAGAAAAAATAATCAGTGGCTACATCAGTTTATATATCGTGTTTATCGTTTGTTGAAATCAATAAATTGATGGTTGAGTGGTTATTGCATTTATGGTTGAGTAGTTATTACATTTATGGTTAGTATTACATTTATGGTTAAGGATTATTACATTTATGGTTAGTATTACATTTTTGGTTGATTTGTTATTACATTTATGGTTAGTATTACATTTATGGTTGGTATTACATTCGTGGTTGATACAGCACCGACCAACGCCTCGAAGATCAAGAGTTGATGCGTGAGACAATTCTCAAATGCCGGGGGTTGGGGGGTACTTCGGGATCAAAAGGGTAGGGATGACCGTCAAAAAAGTCCCCAAACTACCCTAAAAAACACCAAGGGGTAAAAATTTTCACCCTAAAAATACCTTTCGGTTTTGAAATTACTCTAAAAAATACCAATTGAAAGCTGAAAAATTTCCCTTGGTAGCTAGCGGGTCGGCACTACGTCGCCGAACGTGATATGCCGTAAATAAAGGCGCGCACGTAATTGGACGTTCGCCGAAGGACTTTTGTCTTTACTTCTTGTTAAGTACGCATATTTGCTAAAACACAGGACTGCAAGTAGTCCAATACCTTCACATTTTAAACCCTAAAAAATACGAGGTTAAAACCTACCATCCCAATAAAGGGAATACCCCCCCGGGGGGTACGCGAGAGTTGGAAGATCAGCGAATAAGACATGAAACGAAAGCGAGTGCAATGCATAAGATCGTTTACTTCCACAAGGTCAAGAACCATTTAGAGTGTGCGCCGATCAAACCTCGAAGATCAAGAGTTGAAAAGTCCCCACGTTTCCCCCCAGGGTTCATAGGTCGGGCGATAACATTTGACCAATCACCCACCCCTTACGCCATCTTTTTGTTCAATACAGCTTCCATAGCCCCGCCTTTCCGCCAGTATGTCCGGGTGGGGAAGGGGAGGGG
>JAOBAT010055158.1:0-28068 GCA_026413305.1 Hydrozoanthus tunicans
CACTACCACTACCACTTCCACTACCACTACCACTACCACTACCACTACCACTACCACTACCACTACCACTACCACTATCACTACCACCACTGCTACCACTGCTACCACTGCTACCACTACTACTACTACTACTACCACTACCACTACCACTACCACTACCACTACCACTACCACTACCACTGCTACCTCTACAACTACGAAAGTTACTACGAAAACTAAGTGGACAAATATCCATATGAGGATGATTTTCACCTGGCGTTGATGTCATGTCGTAAAAGGTCCATCCATCAGGAACGTGAATAATGCCAGACGGCGTGTTTAAACTCTCATCATGTTTTTCACAGCTACTCAAAGAAACGTTCTTGATTTCCAGATCAAGGGTTTGGTTTTCTTTACAGCTGAATAACGTAAAAGATTCTGTGGCTGAAGTTGTGATATCTGTCCTCGATGTTCCATTAGAGGACAACAGTTCTGTTGCGTCTGTCATGTCTTGAGAATCTTCACCCTGAACATACACGATTTGCCATTCATCCGACACAACAGGCTCTTGTACGCTCCCTAAAAATATACGGCTTCCTCTAACACACTGAAGGTACCCTTGCAGTGAAGCATCGAAACTCGTTGAATCAGTGCTGTTCGAATCATTGATTTCAGTTGCTATAAAATTAAAACAGAAGGTAGTTTTGCTTACGAAAACTTACCTAGCTTCTCAAGTTTTTTGACCTGTAGCTTTTGTGTTTTGGAAGAGCTGCAAGTGTTTCCAGAGACCAGTTACTAATTAGTCCGATTAGGCTTGTTCTAGTGCAAAAATTTTCGAACATACAAACGATATGAGATTCATAACCTTAGGGTGGTGGAAGGACAAATATGGCCCCCGAGTTTGGAACTGCATACCATTTATGCTGATTGTTTTAGCACGTCTTAGCTAGAAAATTTTTGGCTATGTTGCATGCGTTCTGCAAGCAGTTTCAAAAATTCTTTTTTCTTTGACCATGGTGACACGAGCCATATGTGATCAAGAATTTCTATCTGGCAGAAAAGTTCCCAGAAACAAATCATTCTCTAGTTTTCGAATTTAAGGAATTTTTGACCGCAAAAGGTGAAAGACAATTGTTGGAATGTGTTGACTGGAACCAGTCGAGTAAAGTGTCTTGCTCAAGGACTCAAAACAGTGGTCGACCAGGGCTCGAACCGGTACTCGCGACTCGGCCACTGCCCCGCCGATAATAACTGTATAGAGAGACATTTAAAGAGTTAAAATCAAAACTCGCTGAATTCTAATAAAAAGTAAGATGCGGTGAGCTGAATTTGTTTTGTCTGTTTTGTAGTGATTTACTGGGTTTTTCGACGAAAGCGAGCTAGGTTCAATTTTAAACGCTAATTTAGTTTTTAGTTGGAGTATTCATCAAGGCGACCATTGTTTCGGCGACGTATCGAGAGGATGACAGCAAGGTTCATTAGGCAATTGACTTGGTTTCGTTGCCTCATTCTGCGACTCATCGGCATGCAGCTGTTATCGAAAACCAACGTATTTGATCGGGTAAAAAGTGAACGAAAAGATTTCAAAGAATTATACGTACAAGGTACAGCGAAACAAGCACGAATTTCCATATAACAGAGCTGACCTTAATGAGCGGTTGATTGGATCAGCTGTAACCTTAAGAAGCGAAAAATGCAATCAAATAGGATCAGCTCGATGAATACTTGTAATTTCAATAAAACCAGCGTTACCGATATAGTTTTGTCATAACTTCGTCGTAAAATAATCCTCTTATTTTACATTAGCCCGTGGCAACCGCTGACCAAAGAACTGTGCGTCTATAAAATCATCTATAGCCAGCCAGCTTTACAACTATTATTAAGGAGTTTAAGATTTAAGGACGGCAACATCGACGACGGCAGCTAACAAAAACACATTTCTTGCTTGCCCTTTTCGATTACAAGTTGCTAGTTTGTTTTCTCTTTTGTCCGGGTTACGCTTTGTGAACAGAAAAGGATGAAAAAGATTTTTTAAAATAAAGATTAACATTGTTTTCTGTAGGTCGTTCTCGTAGTCGCAAAAACATCAAAACTGAGCTTTTCACGTTGTAATTTTCAAGACGACAGCGTGCAGATGATCCTTACGGTGTATCCTAAAGTGCAGCTATTGTATTCACTATTGTTTTCTTCTGTCGACGTTGGCGTACTTGTATCTTAAACACCTTAATGATGCTGCTGCTCACTCGCTTGCAACAATTAAATCTAAAACATAATTTGATATTAAAAGATTTGAAGCTAATGGAAGAGCTACCTTCACGCTGCTTGTGTTGTGAATACCCATCTTCATCCTCTTTGATTGTCTGGTAAGTAAATGCATGCAAACAATGGCGGCCTGGGTTCGAGAGAACAGGGACTTGACTTTCCGGATTCTCGCACAAGCTGCCGTTGACAAGTATCCTGCAGAAGCTAGTGGATAAGGCAGTTCGGCCGTCAGTTGAGATGTCATCAATGCCACTAAGAGGCGTTCCTGAAAAATCACAGAAAGATGTAAAGGCCTGGATTAATCGGTTATTTTGAAAACATTAGTGGCTGTACATCTTACCATAATGCATTGCGAGCCTTACAACGCTAACAGAAACTCGGGGCAGGTAACAACTAGTGAAACTCTTCCTTGTACTAACAACTCTGTCTGTGCGAAAATTTGAGGTTTACAGATTCTCACTTAGCGTTTTTATGTTTTTGTATGCGCTAGGAACTGTGGGTAAATATACAAGTCGTCATCTTTTGCGTAATCGTGAATGGAATGATGTACTTTACAAAATTCCAGCATGCAAAGCAAGCGATGGAAAACAAGTTCATGCGAAGTTTGTCGTTTACCCGTTAGCCGATCCGCACGGCTGGAACGAATTTCCCCCTCTATTTTCAAAAATATTTTTTTAAGCAGATCTCAAGGACAAGAAAAATATTTTAAAATAGAAAGGGAAATATTGAAAAAGCAAAACCCCACGATAACAAAACAAAGATGTGTAAGCTATGAATACTGAATATATATTGCATCATACAATTCAGGACTAGAAACACTAAAACAACGCAGTGAGTATGCTTCGCGTGTATACGTAAGACAGCATTCCTTTATAAAAACAGCAAAATGTAAATCAAATTTAAAATAAATTTTCTATAAATTATATTAAACCAAAACAATTTTAAATCAAGTTTTCTACAACCTTAGCTTGAAAGTTTTTTTTATTCATCTCTTATAGTTTTTTTTTTGTATTCTGTATTTTTAGATTTTTAGATATTATTTTTTTTGTGGTTACCACAATAGGCTATTGTTTTATGCCACAATTATTTCAAATCTGCATATAGTTATTTATCTCATGCCTTGAAAAATACAGCCAATCAGAGGCCAAGATTGCCGTTGCATATTCTGAGGTATACAACGAATAATATTCCACTCAACCTTCCCGTCATGACTTGCTGCATGCACGCACCAATAAAACTCAGAAACGGCGGGAAAACTTGTGCGCGCGTCAAAAATGGCGCCAAGACGTTGTTACGCAGCGAGCATTTTTTTCTGACTGCAGCAATCATTGTTTTAAACCATATTTCCGTTTGTTAAGCCTTTTTTCTAGGAGAGCGCGCTCACAGCTAGCATATCATTAATATTTTATGAATTTTTTGTATTTTTCAAGACATGGGGTAAATTAGTTATGCAATGCTGCTTTCTCGTCGGCCACCGTGGAAATTGCCACTTGTCACTTGTATTTTCTTCGAATACACACGAGCCTACTAGTATACGGAAAATACAAATGATGCGTGGCATATTCCACGGCATCCCCCTGCAAGGCATTGCATAGCTAGTATATCTCACGATTAAAATCATGTACATCAATTTTAATTCTCCGTCGACGGGTACAAGCCCAGAAACTCAAGTTTGAGTTATTTTTAACCGATCTTAACAATTTTTTTGAATTTTCGACCTATCTTTAATTGATCGGGTCAACCAAAATTACATTTTGAAACTGGACTCATGCAGGGAGAAGAGACGAAAAAAGAATGAAATCTCAGTTATTAGAAAACTATACCGTCCATAAACTGTTTAATAAACGCCCACTCTGAGGGGGGCGTGCCCCTCCCAATAATTTAGTTGGGGGGGGGGGGGCTGCACCCCCTAATAATTTCTGGCTAGCAACAGCAACTCTAGAATAGAAATCTAAGATTTTACTACTTTTTATAAGAACAAGGCTAAAATAATTATCAGACAAATTGGCCGGAATAGGCTTTACGCAAGTTTGCGTCAAACAACCCCCAAGCGTTGCTTTCGAATCACGAAAGTGTGGAATGTGGATATTTTTTTTAAAATCAAACCCTATTAAAGCGTCCACAAATGAAAACAATTCCTTCGTGAACACGGTTTGTACTTGCAAAACGCTCACACTTATGGCTGGGGGGTGAAACTGACTAGTTTGATGTAAACATGCATAAGGCATATTTAAGAACAATTTAAGAACAGCGGGCTCGTTAGCTAATTGTTTTAACTGTACTGAGCTTCGATTCTTAACTTAAAAATACAGAATAAAAAAATGGTTCGCAGTTTTCGTCCTGTAATCAGTCATTAATTGCCTCAATCCGTATATTTGCCTTGAAGTAAGTTCCTAACAATTCGCCGGTTTTCCAACATCCCTGATTCATGCATTTCAACACCCGTTTGGCTTAGTTTACTCAATTTAGACCACGTATAAAAATAAGAACAATTTGAGAGCAACATGTACAAGAGGCTCGAATCGACAAAAATTTAAGAACAATGAGCCTTGGCTAAGTTTACTGGTTCTTATAAAAAAAAATTGCAGGCTACAGCAAGACGGACCTTTGTTCTAGGTATTGAACAATATCATTCTTTCTTTACTTGTTTTTTTATTGTGTGATTGTAAATTATGAAACACTCTAAGTTCCCCGCATTGTTACTTCGGATGCAAGCCGAGATATCTAATCTGTACTCACCTTCATAAACAGATGCGTAACCTGTGTCATTATTTATCTCAACAAACTCGGCACTCTTTCGTTCTGCTTGTGTTGTAGTATTGTCCCGGAGTACATTGTTACCATCGCTATTTACAAGTACACTTGAGCTCCGCACAGTTGCGTGCCTTTTTTTCTGGGGTAAGGCTGTAAAAGTGTTTCCCTCTCCTTCTATTAGCTCGGCAAAACTCTTCCAATGGGTGCTACTAGCCGAAATGTTGTTGTCCAGTTTTTGTTCGCATTTGAGCGGAAAACCGCAAGCTTCCTTTGCCGACATAGTTCGGTGCGAGCAAAGTGTCAACTTGTAACCATTTTCCGCATTGACGCGGCAGGTAATACTTTGCTAGTTACAAAACGAACGAATGATACAACAAACACTTATATTTCTGCTTAGTTACCTTAAAACCAGGCTATTTGCAAGTTTGAAGTCGGTATGGCCTCTGCAAGCCAAGAAATAGTGATATTATAAAAATGAACACTCTATATTTGCAATGTCTGGGGCACCCGTAAATTCCAATGAGCTGATTTGCTTAGGAACAAAAAAGGACAAATAAAGCAATGGGAGATGTATGTCGATCTAGCGCCTTAATGAAGGTTTGTTTGCCATGCCTAATTAAAACGAATTGAAAGCTTCTGTTTTGGTGAATTGCAAAGCAAAACAAAGAAACCAAAAAGACTTTTCATGAAATTAAAATCTGAAAAAGCTTTCATGTAAGACAATGGCTTACTCGCACAGATTGCTGAAATGCGAAATCGCCAATTTTTTTCTCTATACTGGCGTTGACGGTTCCTGTTGTAAAACTTTAAATAGTGAATATTCAATGCTTTTGTAGCATTTAGTTTAAAATATAAAATTGTCCATCTTTAGAACAAAAAGGTTTTTAAAAAAGTTTCAAGCTGATTTATATGATCAAGTTAGAGTTGGTCTCGGATATCATAGCTTTTTTTCATACAGATATTTAGTCGACAGACTCGGACTTTTGTTTACCTCGAAACTTTTTACAACTACAAGAATTATGATATCCGAGACCAAAAATCCCTCTACTACATTACATTATTAACTAAAATGCATCGGTGGTGAACAATGAAATCTTTCGGAGGTAGAGGATTGGCGTTGTATTTGGGGTATTTCTACTCAACTACAAAATAGACAAATAAGACCCATTTGGTATTTTGGTAAAGAAGGCTTGACTCGCGGAAGTAGGCCAGCACACAATCCTCACAACGACACATACAACTTGTGACCGCTGCCCGTTACGTATTCTTTGAACCAATGCAGTGCCATGTTCCTCCGCGGTCTATTATGATGCATAAATTTACAACCTCAATCATTTACATCACTCTCCCGTCATGATTTAGCAACACGTTAACGTGATAAAATCACAACAATGTGAAAAACTATCATAGAAAAAATGTTTCCTCACGGTGTGCAAGTCAGGTGCAACTCAAGCCTAGATTGACTCAACACGTGCTCTACTCATCATCAGTGCGTTCTGTCAAGAGATGAACAAAACCAGCATTTTGGGATTCCAAAAAAAACTTTCTTAAACGATTCATTTGTCAATATTCTGCAAAAATGAGTATGTTTGGCTTAAGTTCGTCTAAAGGTTATGGACTGGCAGCAGATTTTTTTTAAAAAATGAAAATTTGCCTGTATATGCAGTGACGTCATCACTCGAAAACATAAAATATTTTAACAATTAAAATATCTCGAGAACAATAAAAGATTTCGACAAAATTCGTCACCGCTGTTCATCGAGCACTGACATAACAAGATACTTATGTCATAGTCACTTTAAGTGAAAAACTGTAGACCAGTGTAAGCGGGTCAAACACGTGGATGAATAATACCACCCCGCTTTTTTCTCTCTTTTCCTAAGTGTCTATGACATGAAACATTTTGGCCTTTCTAAATAGGAAGAGTGCCCGCGGTGAAAATTTTCTGTCAAAATCTGTCAAGGTTCTCGAGATATTTTAAACATTATTGTTTGCAACTGATGACGTCAGTTGTTGGAAAGGCAACTTTTGAATTTTTTGAAATCTGCTCAATTCTTTAACCTTTGGACGAAAATAAGTAACTATTGTCAGATTCTGAAGAATAACTCGAGATACATAATCAGCCCAAGTTTGGCTTTAAAAGTACAACCAAAGCTTATGGAATGGCAGCAGATTTTAAAGAAATTGAAAAATTGCCTGTACAACAGCTGAAAACAATAGTTAGTATTAATATCTCGAGTGTCATAAAAGTTTTTGGCAAATTTTTTTACCGTTGTTCTTTATCTGGCAAGATCTACCTATCCCTTGAGATAACAAAACGTTTCATGTCATAGGCAACCTGAGGAAAAACTGTAGACCAGCTGTTAACGTTCAAAACGTTCGAAGACGTGGGTGAATAGGTCTGAATAGAAATTTTTTGAAAAGTAGGTGCAGACGAAAGCCAACTACTCTTACTTTTTCCCCTCATTGCATTGGTGTTCTTTGATGAAACTCTGGAAATACGTTCTGAAGAAAAAAATTCCTACAGATGTAATGTTTGATGGACGAAACAACAGTTCTACAGTTTCATCATGGTTTAATGCTGACATGTTTCGAGGCGTCTCGCCTCTTCTTCAGAGTGTGGCTGTTACATTAAACCATGATGAAACTGAAGAATGTAGTTTCGTCCATCAAATTTATCATACTTCCTCTGCTAAATCGCCGATTTAGATGTAATGTTAATTTTACCTTCCCGTCTTGTTCTTTCCCCTTTTAATTTTATCATTTTTCTCAATAGCTTCATTACTTCTTCATACCCATTTTCACGTCACCAGACACATTACAATTACGTGGCGTCCAAGTGGTGTGTGTGGTTTTGTCACGCTAGCCAAAATGTTGGAAGACGAGAAGTTTCAGCGAAGACGTTTTTCGTTCAACACTAAATCTTACTTTTCTTTTTACACTGAATCTTACTTTTCAAGCTATTTCAACCATGCTGCATTCAACGGTGTGAGACCGCAATGTACTCGACTGGGGCTGGATTGAATCCAGATGTTAAACAGAATCTGACAAGAGCACCTACCACGCACCACGCACCACGCACCACGCACCATGCACCACGCATCACGCACCATGTACACGTGTACAGTATAAGCAAACTAGAGCAGAAAATACTAAAATTTTATCAATACATTCTAAAATGCGAAGGTTGAAAAAACTGCGAGCAGTTCGTGATACCAAATCAATGCAGAATGAAAGAAAAACAGTTAAAACTGTAAATATTCAGGACGCCATTTTGGTCGTTCAATAGTAGGGAATCACTGAGTTAGTTTTTTTTTTGTCAATTATGCGCATATACACACATGGTAAAACACCAAGGTAAAAAAAAAAAAATTAAAAATTGTAAAAACAAGTGGCTTCTAAATGATAAAAGCGAGTAAAAGGCTAAACGCATTTTTTTGTTTCAACGATATGCTAAGATAAGATTGAAATACTATTTTCTTGCTTGTTAAGTTGCTATGCATGCAAAACTAGAGACTATCACGAACTAAAGAATAAAAATGCTTTCCGCCAAAAAGCTTCACGACTGTTAAACAAACAAGGACTTTTGCTAAGTTATGAAACTTTTTTGTGCGTTTCTTGTTTTGAATTGAAAAAGATCATGTTAACTCATATTGCACACGTTTTGTTAGAATTTCATTAACTTTCATAATAGTTTCTATGGTTTTTACAATGCATTGTGAGTATTATCTCTAAGTTCTGTTTCCATTCAAGGTTATTGTGGCCCAAATTAACAAACTCAATAGAGTGGGGAATATATAGAGAAATTTTAGCTACAAATGAACTCGCGAACAAAACGAAGTGGTTTTTTACAGAATCGAACAACTTGCAATGCAAAACTGACAATTCATCTTGATAACGGAAAAGTTAATTTAATTGTTAACAACCAGAGAAACAAAACCCTTTATTTACTCTGGCAAAAAAGCGAAATATACAAAGCCATATTTAATACATTATGTCATAGTCATCTTCAAGTACTGAGGTAAAAAGTATTACATTACAATCCACAGTGCCAGATGTTTTTAGGAAAGAAACAACAGACCAAAAAACGTCAATATCTCATTAATATCTTTAGCTTCTGTCGGACTCATTTGCATTTTGAGAACGGAAACTTATAGGTAAATTCTGCCAAGAAAATCGTTCCTCTTTCCTAAAGAAGCAACTTGTAATTCATTACACAAGACTTGACGCTGTTTATTTTGCTTCTTTTTATTTGATACAAGTAAAACCTCCGTTTTGAGCCAATGTAGCTGTTTAGCGCTCTAACATTTTTTACAGGATTCGTTTTTGGTATCGAAGGTTTCCAAAACAATTTCATGATCTAATTCGCCGAAAAGCATGCTTTTTCAATCAGTTGCAATACCTTTTGTCTGTGAAATGCAGAATCCACCGCAGTTAAAAATGTGTTCGCGGACAGCTTAATCTCAATAAACTAGCAATTTTTACCGACTAAAACTGATTCAATTATACATGTCTCTCTCTTGCTCCGTCATATTTATTTTGCATGTCGAATTGAGCAATTATTTTTTGTGAAATTTCCTGTTCGGTGTGTGATTTTACAGCACGAGGAGCACAACAAGAGTTAGCTACCTTTAACTAAGAGGTCTAACGGTTGAAAACCAGTTACCTAGCTTTATATCTACTTCAGTATCAGATATATTGATTTATGGAAATATATTGTTGTGTATATGAACATCCTGTTTAAAGAATAAGACAGTTTTTCTTCCCCTTCGAACTAGAAGATCGTCTTGAAGTTGAGTGTCTCGGTTTTGCCTTTTTCTCCACTCTCGCTTTCGACGTCTCCTTCTCGCCTTTTTCAACCACATTACGTGAACTTTTCTTGACTTTAGAAGGAGAACCGGAATCGATATTTGTCCTGGGATATTCACTTGTGGACGAAGAATAAATATTGCTGAAATTACCTTTAGGGTACAAGCCGGGCGGACCTAAATTGTGGTTAAACTTGTGGCTTGCAATGGGAGAGTGGCGCGGGCTGCTGCGCGGAGAGTTTCTAGGGCTTGATCGCGGGCTTGCACGAGGGCTCAGTCGGTTGTTCAACGCACACGAACCTGCCACGCTTGATGTTATTGGGTTCATTTCTCCTGGCTGTGTTGCTCTTTTGCTTGTTTTTTCTCGCGAAATCTTTAGAGCTTAGTGACGTAAGCTCAAAACACAACTGCAGCAATCAACACGTCCAATTGGCAGCGACAAAGAAAAAAATATCTGTTGCGTCTTTCCGTTTGCAGAATTATCTTCGCCAGAATTTCTGTTACTATAATCTTGGCCTCCCTGGCGCGCTTAGTTTCTCTAAGTTACAAAGAAAGAAAAGAAATAAATGACCTCTAATCCAAATGCTAATTTTCTAAATGTTGTTTCCGCTAGGAACTAGGATTTTGCTGTCGCGTTTGTCTTCGAACCAGGTTGGCTATTTTTTCGGTTGTCAGTCTTGTGTGTGATGTTAGATTGATTCAATACAGTTGAAGGGAAAACCTGATAATAGTTATCATAATGACGCATCGCTTTAACCGGCTTAAGAAGTTTTGTTGATGTACACCATTTGCATTAAATTTCCTTGCAAATTGAGCACTCCTTAGCTAAAGGAAAAACCCTCGAACATTACATATGGAAAAAAATTAGAATACTCCCAAACAGTTTTTTGAATGACACGAAAATCATTTAACTTAAATTTTTATGTCGATTTATTTGTCAACTTTGTATTAGAGCCAAAGCCAAATGCTAGTAATTTACATATTCGCTGTCATCAAACCTTACTATTCACATTGTCACGAGCTTCCCAAATTGGCTAACATTTTAAAGAGTTCAACAAATTAATCGCCGTTTTTCATTAACTTTTATAGCGCTTTAAAGTAAAAAGACAAGTGTTACCATCCCGTAAAAACTAAACTAAAAGTGCAAATTTCAAGTTGTTCTAGTTTGGCTTCGAAGAAATCTGATAAAAGATAAATTTTACATTTGTTTATGGAAAAATTTATGATAGTGGCGGCTTTCATCCCTGGTTTTTAATTGTAGAGCGTTAAACGACGTGAGTTACTTGTAAATAGAAGATCTGGAGATCATTTATTGGCTTTGTAATATCCTTTAACTCTTCCTACAAATGGTAAGCACTAGCTATCCGCAGACGCTCTGTGTGTTTCAACTGTCGAGAATTCGAGAAACTTCTTTTTTAATCTGATTTCTATTTTCGTTCCTCATTCACGTCCTGTTTAGTAGTAGAAGATAGTCACGTGGTAATGAACGCCATATATGGTAGAGTACAGTTAATCGTAGAGTTCATTAGCTTACATCCTACTGTAGTTCTTAAGAGCGCATGCTCTCTGAAACTATCAGGCCACAATGACATCACAGAGTAGATAATCACGTGATCACACTTATCATTTTCGTTCTAAGGATGTATGAAAATCTGTGTCGCTTTGCCTTTGGATAAAGGTGGAAATATACACAATAAAAAAACGACGCAATCTTGCTTTTAATAGTAACACCATTATAATTAACTCAATCGTAATTTGCCAAAAACCAATATATTTCGAAAAAATGGAAAAAATCTTACGAAGTTTGAAGTTGAAAGTTATTAACTAAAGTTATCATCAGAACTAAGAAATTCATAATTGTAGCAATACTACTACTACTATTACTACTACTACTACTACTACTACTACTACTACTACTACTACTACTACTACTACTACTACTACTACTACTATTACTAATGCTACTACTACTACTACTACTACTACTACTACTTCTACTACTACTACTACTACTACTAATAATAATAATAATAATAATAATAAAATGATAATAGTAATAAAAATAATAAAGATAATAACAATAATGATGATAATAATAATAATAATGATAAAATCAATAATAGTGATAAAGAAATGATAAAAACAATAGCAGTGTCGTAGTCTGAGACACTTGTTTCAGTCGCCTCAGCCGTGTCTAAATGAAGACCAGGTTCTGTTATGGGCTAAAATTATTGCCCCATGTCTACGGGAAGTCAAGGGTCCAGATCACGAACTTTAAAATTTAGAAAACGGCGACAGTTACCTGTTCAACGGTTACCAGACAGAAGCAGGGTTTATTTCTAGCTTTTATAGCGCAACTTTCAATACATTCACCATTCATTTTTGCCAAGTTGGTACCAATCAAAATTCATTTGCTTTTTTGTAAATTGTTCTAAGCATTAATGCAAATAAGTGACTATAAAGAACATTAAAACTAAACAGTATAAAAGTTTGAGATAACAGATATTTCGAGCTAGCGTTGTTACTGTCCATCGATCGTTATTTTGTCTTTTTGAATTCAAAAGCATTGCCATTGTAAATCTTTGTTTCGCCACAGAGAAAACTTCAGTTGTCCACACTGTATTAAAAACAAGATAAATGAAATGTTCAGACTTCTATTATGGGAGCGGTGTTGTTATTCAAGACTAACCTTTCTTCAGACTCGTTGTTAATGCTTGCAAAAAAAGCAAAAATGTCTTGAGAAAAAATTGTGAACTCTAAAATTACTAATGACGTCATATGAACATTGTTTCTAGAATGGCGATGTCAAACTTTATTGATCCAGATGTCTTTTGTAACAATCTTAGTTTTTTCAAATTCGCCCGATAAAACTTTCGATTCATGATCTAAAAGCTAAATCATTTACATAGAACATAAAGCGCTCGTAACAGTTTAGTATATGCAAATTCAAAACATTAATCTGGGTCGTTCTGAGTTAATCTTTTCTTAGGTTAATTTCTTTTCCGTGTTCATTTTTTTGTTTTTAAATTCCAGCCAAGCTCCGATCATCTTACTAAATAATATTGTTTTGTCGAGTTAATTAATTTGAATCCTAAAGTGGAAATTTGTAGCGGCCTCAAAACCTACAAGGAAAAAAATTTGGCTAAAAAAATTGCAATTACAGTTCGGTTTGTTCGAAGTAATCGTATTTCCTCTTATTAATTTTTGGAATATTATGTTGATTAAATTGCCAGTGAAGCTAGTTCAAGTTTACTGTTTGATGTTTTCGCATTGCTTCTTTCTGTCGTATCAATATCTAACTGTGTAGTTATTCATTTTCGAACCACCGGTAAACTTTAAAGGTTGATTGTATTTGAGTCTGTTGAGAACTCTTTCCTTTACAAAATGTTAATTGGCATTGCAGCGACTCGTTGCTCACACTAGCACTCCAGCTTGTGAAGTCTTTACGAAGAATTTGTTTTGATCATGCAACTGTACACAACTTGGGCGAAGAATGAAACTTTACATCTATATTTATAAAATAACACAGTGTTTTCCAGAACTTCGCTTCTTCCCTGTACGTCCTTCGGCTGTCTTCTTGCTTTTTCTATCCTGCCTTTGCTTTTCTTTTAAGGCCTCTTTCTTTTCTCTTTCCTTTTCAGCCGTGTATTCGCGAGCAACATCCTTGATAAGCGGTTTTTTCTTCTTCGGTTTTGTCGCTTCTTCGCCATACTTGGAGGGAACGGAAGAAGTAACTTTCAATTTGCGTTGTTGGCGAGGAGATGAAAAATGATTATAAGTTTTGAAATCAATGGGAGAAACATTATGGGCTCGGTTATGCTTCGGACTAAATGTTGGCGAATGAAGATAATGGTTATTGCTTGGAGAATCTGAAGTTATCGAAAACACGGCCGGACTAAACGACTTCAGCTGGTTTCTTCTCGCCGTGGAGACTACAGTTGAAATAACAGCTGTTTGCATGACTCTTAAACTGATAAACTCTCACTTTCTTCTAGAGAACACCACGACTAAAATCGATGGAGTCTTGTTCATAGGCAGCTGCTGTAGCCAGTTCACGCTGACAACTCCATTAAAGTTCTCGTGTTATGGATTTTCTTTGCTTGCAAAACTAATAATCACAAATGCTTTGGTTGATGGCGTTTTTGTAAAACAAATTTGATGTTGAAAACTGAACACCGCCAATGAGCTGAAAAAATTCAGAAATGCTAATTTTCTATCACGGATTTACTTCCGTTCTCGATGCCATCGGTCTGTTGTTTTCATGCCTACAATGTCAATAAAGTCTGATTACGTCCGGCTTTGCGGGAGAAAATCGGCTTCTAGATTACTCGTTTAAGGCTGTCGTGCAATCACCGAAAAAATTTCACATCTTGGCGTCATCGAGTTTAGAGGAAACAGTAAAACTAAGCAGTAAGGTTTCCTGGCACAAAATTAGGCTCACATTACGTTCAATATGAGCAGTTGCTTACTACGTACAGTTTACTCGGCGGTGAAATTTGTTCTCAAAATATTTTCTACTAACACCCAATTTTACCAAAACGGAAAATTATTGGTTTGAAAATCCGGGCATTTAACAGAAAAACCGCCGGGGTAGCAACGGTAACTAAGTTTCGCGAAACTTTTTAAGATTAAATTCCAAGTAAATCAGAACTTGCAGCACATTTCTGTTTTACGCGTGAGAAGTATTTTGAAACGATTTTAATAAAAAAATTTTCGTATGGCGATCCGTTCATTTTGCAACCAAAACGCTAGATATTGATAGAGAGTTTTCAACCTGTCTTGCCATTTCATAGCGTATTACCAAGAGGTCTAGGGGGCGGTCTTAAGCCAAGAAAGGTACAGTTGTCAAGTGTTTGCAACTAAATGAACTTGGAAACTTCCTTATAATTACAAAACAGTTAATGTACTGCTCTTTCGCTTGTCGCGCGTGGTCGTATTTTCGATTGTTTTTAGACAAATTGCACGAAAGTTCGTAGATTGCAACAGTTGCCCTGACCTTTAAAATATGTTCTTCCTTGCTGATCTTTTTTGCTTTACTCGATTATCTATCTGTATCATTAACAATATGCAAGGTCCGTGCCCGAAAACGTGCTTTTGTGATTCTAGCGCGGGGACTGTGAGAAAAGAGTCGTCAACTTACGATGCGGATCACGCAAATCGAAGACAACGGCTTTTTACTGGGGCAGTTTGTATCTCTTGAATTTTAAAATTGAAATACATGTTTTATCACCTTGACAATCTGGATGAAATTTCAAAATGTTATTCTTAATCCGCCATTGTTGTAATAGGCCGAAACAAACAGACCCTTAGAGAATATGAAACGTTGAACAGCTAGGTTTACCAGTTCGTATGTTACACGGCACATCTGTACTGCAGATCTATTTTTTTAAAATAAGAACCTAAACACTCAACACTTTCCAAACAGGTTTCGATACAAAAAAAGTTATTGTTCATTCTATTTATTTTAAAATAAATCTTTAAGACAGCGTATATACTTTTTACATATACTGGTTGTTCTCATTGTTAGTAATACTATTAAATCACACTGAGTTCTTCTACATCAACGCTGTTCTATAAATCAAATGTATTTTAAGCTCCCAAGGACAATATTTCTATAGCTGGTCAGCGGTTTAAACGTATTTAACCCGCTTATTATTAATTTATCTTTCACGCACTCAATGGTGCTTCAATCAGCTGGTTATAGGACTTGACTAAGTAAGGCATGATATCACTCTAGGCATACGATGAACTCGCGGTACATCCCAGCAAAGCTGCAGCTTTTCAACACTAATATCTCAATAGCGCTTTTTAAACACGCAAATTCCTCTCTATTTTACTTTACCCTTTTCTTGGAAATTTATTTTTTCCTCGTAACGTTTATATTCTTAACTTAACGTTTTGTAACGCTTAGTAACCATTTTATAGATACATTCTGCATTCGTCCCTTTCTTCTCTAATGAAAAAAAGGCGAGCTCCGTGGCATTGCGGAAAGAAAATAAAAAAAACTGAGGGTAAAATTAGTTACAGACTGCTGCATTTAAGCCAGTAAGATTGAGGCCTAACTGTAGAGACGTAAGAACTGCTACTATTAAACAACACCCATAATTATTATAATAAACATAGAGTAAACTGACAAGCATAAATCTCGAAAATCATGAAGAATTTCTAGTTTTAAGCGAAAAGCATCAACTTTTAAAAGAGCTGAACGTAAGCGGCCGTGCTTCCATCGCGCCACATCGGATCACTCACTACTTTGGCACGACACATGGGACACGTGCGCTCCCTGTCGAACCACAGCGAGATGCAGTCTTCACAGAATATATGCTGCAACAACAATAGAGGGTGTTAGTACACTGCCAGTCAAAAGGGCGTGGTCCTTTATATGTTTTCGTTTTTGTTTTTATAACACTCTTGACTCAAGGAGTCGCGGGAGGACAGGCAATAGGACTCGAGTCTGCCTCGCAGGACCTACGGTTTAACGTCCTTATCCGAGAAGACGCGAAGATCTTACCGTTCAAAGGCAGCACCTTCTCTTCAGTTATTTTAAGACCCTGAGTGAAGGTCCGGCACCGGGAATCGAACTCGGGCCTTCCGCGCGACAGACTGGCGCCTCACCAACTGGGCTAAGCAGGCGGCGGTTATAACTGGCTGGGAAATAACTTGGGTTTGATAAAAAAAAGGGTTAATGGAACACACATATGAAAATTAAGTTGTCGCGAACCAACTCGGGCAATTTTGGAAAAAATTGAAAGCACTCGTGAAACTACTAATACTAACCGTGAGACAATGGATAAAGTATTGCTTTGTTAGTTTTTAAAATGAGAAAAATAACAAGAAGAAGACAACGAGTACGAAGCTCGTTGAACAGTTGACGAGAACTAGATAAATCACTTGTATTTCGAGTTTCCTTACTTAGAGGGTTAAAAAACTGAAAACCTTGAACTTTTGAACAATAAGTTCCACAAGAAAAGGTGTCCTGAACAGAGAGGAAAGTTTAGAACATGTTGCACAGGTTGTCTGACGATATTTGTGCCTTTTACCTTACAAGTTTTCAGCATAATTGGATCTGTCATGTCCTCCTGACAAATTGGGCAGGCTTCGCTACCGGCTTCCAACAGCTGGTCTTTCGAGGGTGGTGAGCCATAGGTCTGGCAAATTTACAAAAAGTTAAAATTCTAACTGGTTATAGAACACGAGGTCTGGTTTTAAAACAGATGTAAGCTGTGAAATAAAGCTTAGAAGCAAGAGATAAAGTTTCTCTAAAAGTATTTCTATACAATAAAAGTTAAGAAATTTTGTTTATTAAAAGTTCAGTATAATTCCAAACCCTGAAGCAACTAACCTTCAGACTTATTCAATTCAACTGAGGTGGAGAGTGGCAGAAGATATCCGTACTGAGTGCCAAAGGGCACTATCCATCGAAAAAATCTATGAAAATTTCTTTTGAGGAAAAAGAAAGATTTGTAAGGTCTAAGGAAAAAAAATTAATTTATTGCCTGAATCACTTAGCGAGGTGAAACTCACGCGTGAGCAGCCTAACGTAATACAAACGTGTTTCCATAGTTTTTCAACAACATAATGTAAAAATGGTGTAAAACAGAAAACTTCTTTAGGTTCTTTTAGATATCTCGTGCATGTTTTTGTAGCAAAAATTTTTATTTTCGTTATCCGAAATGGACGCGAAGCAACTTCTTCCATCCGCCATTTTGTTTTGACTTTGCGAAAATCATTCCATCGCAATATTTTTTATCCATTCTTCAACTAATCAACAATCCTAAAACGTAGTAAGGTTTTTGATTAGTTAAAGAATGGTTTATTATTACGGCAGTTACTTGCTTTCATCCGCAAATGCCTCAGACACCAAGTCATTGACCCCAAATATACTTAACGATTAAATACGTGCGCGCGTGCACGTAACAGAAACTCGTACCCAGTCCCGACCGAGCGAGTTCCCAGACAAACATCTGGAAGAACAACACTAATAGTAATACCAAATCAATATCTCAAAAGAATTAAGTTGTTAAAAGTTTAGATTAGTTGGCGTTAAAGTGGCTGAAAGATTAGCGTTTTCGACTCGAAATCTTAGGGTCGCGAGTTCGAGCCCAGGTCAGACCACCGTGTTGTGTTCTTGAGCAAGACACTTTGCCCGACTTCTTCCAGTCGACTAAATAAACGAGTACCACTTCTTCTGGGAGCTAATCTGCGATAGATTAGTGTCTTGTTCAAGGGGAGTCCAAAACTCTCATTCGCTTAACAGTGCGATCAATTAAGATCAGTTAAGATCAACCGAGTTGGTGGAAAAAAAGTAAAAAAACAACGAAAAAGTTCCGGAGAAACTGATCCACACAGAAAGAAAAATATTTCTCGAAACAGCTATGTGGAACAGCTATAGATTTCACTGCCTCTTTTCGTCGACAGCAACAAAAGTTAAAAGATTTGTTTTTGTTTTGCCTTAAATCATAATCAAAAAACATTAATTTTCACGGTTTTGAGTGCATCACTCGCATACAAACGAACAAACTTAAAAAAATCTTTCAATATAGAAGCACCTTGGGTGTGCAGGAGGTGACTACAGAACCATGTAAAGTACAGGTCTTTTCGTGAGCGTATGGAAGTGTACCAGATACAGTGGACTGCATGAACTCTTAGGGTTAGCGTGGTCCATGGGCGTTGCCTCCCCCCAAGGAAATTTGTAAAACTGGACTCTCTAAAATGCAGTTTTCTGCTGTTTAACCGGGGAGGTCTTCTGAGGAGCTAAAAATTGCTCACGTAATGAAATTAATTAAACAAATTTATATTGGAAATTACAAAAATCAGTACGCAGTTGTTGGCTTTTTAAGTTAAGTCCAAAACTGACTCCAATTAGAAAGATTGCGAATTTCTACTAGAGAGCTGCTCATTAGTGTTTGTCTCTTCATCAGATTCAAAGGCTGAGTCACTATCCCTATTGAAGCCTCATTCATCACTAGACAGTCCAGGATTTCCACACTTAAAAACTGATCAATTCGTGTGTGAGCTACTGAATAGTACATGCCAAACAGCCGGACTTTGCCTCTGGCCTGAAACGAAGTCAGTGGCAAGGCAAGCCCAGAGGCTGTGAAGGCTATTATCAACTTCAAAATAATAAAATTGATGATGGAACTTACAACATCATGGAGAAAAGTCTGATAAGCAGCATACAGTTCTTTGACTTTCCCAAACATCATACGTGCCTACAGAACAACAAATTTCATCACAATAATTATGCTGTACATCTAATGAAAAGTCGCCAGGGAAAAATTTAGTCTTATTTTCCTGAGAGGGAAACATCAAGACTCGAGGGAAAACAAAACTAATTTATTTCCTGAGGGACTATACTTTAAGTGCTTTGTTATATTACATTTAGACTTTCTGTAGATGGTGATGTACTGTATTCGATGCGTGGGCAACAACAGGGCATTTGTACCCTGATCCGGGGTAAGACTAAGAATCAACCAATAAGTGCTCGTTTTTTTTGAGAGAAAAGATGAGTATTGCAAAAGTCTAATAGTAGTAAATAATGTACTGAGTAGGTTGTCCTTCCATAGAATGTTTAAGAGTAAACAAAAACTGGCTCAAATGGGGCCAGATCTACTGTCAATATTAAAATATTTTAAAAGAAACACTTAGCTTTTGCGGTCTGTGGTGTTATTTCACTCTGATGATGCCAAAAAAGGCAAAAGCTCAGTGTTTCTTATAAGAGACCTTAATACTCACAGTAGATACAAACTCATTTGAGCCAGTTTTTACTAAGTTGTTCAGAAAGCATTATGTGGTTAAAAAATTCAAAGATCAAATTTGATTTTAAATATAACAACAACATGTTTGTACTGTACTCACAATATTCAATACAAAAAGTTATAAGTTCAAATACATTACAGTTCAATTAAATGTTGATTAAAACATAATTATGGTGGTTGAACATCCAAAACAACCATTAATTTTGTCCAACAGGTTCCAGCAATTTTAATGCATTTTGAAAAACCTACAGTATTTGAGTGCAATTTATTTCCAAAGTGATTACTTATACAAAATGAATAATTTATTTTAGTACTTATCAACTCTTCATGCCATTATTCTTACCTTCAAGAGCAAGTAAATGGTGGTTGCCACAACAGCAAAGTACTCCCCACCATAGTTGTAATCTGTAAAATAGGCAACCCACAGAGGAATGGGCACAAGCTTCCGGTAAAACTGAGACAGGTGCTCCAGAAGTAGATAATATTTCCCCTGCAAAACAAAAACAGAATTACAGACTTAGGTTCATATGGACGAGTTAAAGTAAGGTGATACACTTACAGAGCTTTCTTTCCATAAGTTGAGTTGACTGGAACAAAGTTAACACTGCGGTCTGATGGGGCTCCAACTTGCGACCTTAGCACAAGTTGACCACAGTGCTGCCAACAGTTCAGGTATGCTAGCTAATACTCATTTTACCAGCCCAAGAAGGATGGAAGGCTGAGTGGACATGATGTATAATATGTCATGTACATCTGAGACCTTCCTCTTTTCATCAGTTTCCCTTTCTAGCTTATATATTTTATACAAACCCTTTTTCTGAATGGAATTATCCTTCTGTGTTGAATAACAACAAATGATTTTAAGGCCATTGTAATCATCCTGATAACAAAATCTGAAAAAAAAAGCAAAATGGTCAAACATCTTGCTTCACTGTTTAACCTTTACTTTCCCTGTGGTTTCATTTGAGGCTAGACTCCCAGACAGAACAGCACCTTAGATTGAAAAACATGAAGCTTTTAGACTGTTTGCAGTCCCATGTTTTAGCAAATGTGCGAACTGATAAGAAGTTAAGATAAAAGTCCTTTGGTGAACATCCCATTACGTGTGCCTTTATTTACAGCATATCATGTTAACCACAACATAAGGGGATTTAGTGCCGACCCACTAGCTAACAAAGGAAAATTTTCAGCTTTTAGTTGGTATTTTTCCGGGTAATTTTAAAACCAAGAGGTGTTTTAAGTTAGATAATTTTTATCACTTGGTATTTTTTAGGGTATTTTGAGGGACTTTTCTGACTGTCACCCCTTCCCTTTTGACCCCAAAGTACTCCCACTAGGGATTAGGCATTTGGGAACAGGGCATAGGTGACAGAGGGAAAGAGGATGGGGTAGTTAATTGATATTTATAAGGTATTCATAAAAGAAAGCTGTTTACTTGAAATAAAGGCCACCCATCTGGACTAGCCCTTATGGCTACTACGGGTGGCCTTGCACTCAAATTTCTGTTACTTTGTTTTCTTATGCAAACCAACTCCATTGTAATATCAAGTGCTAAATAAACTGATGTTGTTGAGCACATGATACCATACATTTTCAAGAAATTAGCTAACTTGTACACATTGGCCAAACAAATGAACTTGCATACTAACTAGATTTTTTCAAATCAAAACAAGTCTTGCTACTTAAAGACTGCTATGGTCATTTAAATAGAGACCTTAATTAGGAGGTACTTGTGTACCTGCAACAAAGACGCTTTTCACCTCCAGGACAATCACCACGACCACAAGACATGTGCAATTATTCATCAACTACTGATATTTGATTCCACACGACATGTGCAAGAACGCATCAACTACTGGTATTTGATTTCCATTTGGACTCTGTGGCAACACAGACGTCTTTTACTTAATTTAAGGTCTCTAATATGATCAGTAAGTTACAAGTTACAGTAAGTTTAACTATAGCAAACCTGTAAAGACTCATACTGGAAAAATAAACAATAAAAAAGCCTTACATGATATGAAGTGACACCCACCTGTTATTCCTACACACCAGAACACAATCCACACATCCATTTGGGAAAAGTTTGGTTTCATAAATATCAAACTTAAATGAAAAGAAGAATAAGGATATAAATTGTGTGGCAGTTGTCATCAGTGATATATGCTATACAATCATACAGTCACACAATTAATTGATTTTGATTGGTTCATGTATAGTTTACTATTTCTTAAGAATCATGCATTATAAGAAAATAATTACTGATTGGCTGAGAGCAGTGCTGTTCCTAGTATTAAGCACAGTGCAATAAATGAGTAATTTCAGCACAAAAATAGTTTCACATTATAAGTGAAGTTTTCTCACAGAATTCTTGGTATTGATTATGAAGAACACACATAGAAAAAGCAAATGAAAAATAATTTGCTTTTGACTGCATGATGCACATGCATTTCAGTGGTGTGATGAAGATGCAACATTTCCTAACCTGAACTTGTTCTGTGTTTTTTGTCAATCCATGTACATTACATTCAACAGCAGATAATACATGGCTGTGCAGGGATATGAATTTTTATCTTCAAGTGCTGAAAGTATCTGTCAAAAATTCACTTTGCTCACGAGAAGATAAAATTGGTATCCCCATACAGCCATGCAATGCTCTATTTGTTTTATAGATAGTGATGAAGTTCCTACATAAAACACAACTTTTTGAAAAGAACTGGCCACACACCTGAGCAAGAAGCTCTCTTGTAGTGGCTTATAATGTTATTAACCATGGTGACACAAATACTTTCACATGTACAAGAGAGAAATAGTATCTTCACTTTTTGAGATGAAGATATGATTTCTAGTATATGGAAAAACCCTGGTATTTAACCAGTATTCATAAATCAAAAAGTACTGTTGTAATCACAATTAATTTTCTTATTAAAATACTTGGAAACAACTGCACTCATTTGTTTTTCCAAAAAGCTCAAATTGTTTGGTACTGTTTAAAAACCAGTAATGCAGATTATTTCCAGATTGAAACTCATAGCCTGCTCACTGGTAGTTGTATGCTTTATTAAGTGCAGAAAACTAACAGGGCATGGCATTGCTGCACCATCTTGGATTTTGTAATTGAGTGGCATTACAGTATATGCCTACTATCTTCTGACAGGCACTGAGCCAATCACAAAGACTGTCTGCTGTTGGATGAGAGTCAAAAATCCTTAGTTTTTGAGCAGGCAGTCTTTCACTCAACGCAATGCTGCTTGACCCACGACATCCAAGTTGACATAGCAACACTGTACCCTTTGAATTTTCAGTCTATGCCAAAAAAAATTGCTTGTAAGTAGGCTATGAAACTCAAAGTTGTGTGACTATCTATACAAATAATTGTTGTTCTTCTTTCCAATAAAAATATTTTAAAAAAATTGAAAAAGTGACTCTGTATCTCTCTCTGTATCTGACTTACCAGTTCTGTAACTGTTGGTTATAAAAAACATAATAAATAAAGAAAACATTTCCAGATAAAAAAACAAAGGTCCACAATGCCACTCTGTTTAATCTTCTGTCCTAAAACAACACAACAGAATTAAGGTTAGTACTGTGTACTAACAAAAAACACTATTGCTTCTGCTGTCAAAAAGTTCTAAAGGTCTGTCTCACAGCTTTCTCATCCTTTTTTGTCTTATTGAAGAAAAACATGAAATGTGAAAATGAATGGAAGAATATGAGACTTTTTCCTTAAAGTGTATATGTTACAGGTTAATTCAGTTTCAGATTAAATTTGTTTTGGGTAGTTTTAAGTTATTTTTTAATTTTTTTTTTTCACTTGATATTTTGAACCAACTCTTTTTATAAACTCTGTTTAAGGCACATTGCATTAGGGTGAAAACTATGCACTAAGAAGGTTCAGCTTAAGTTCTTGGTTTATTGTTAGGGTTTAGGGTTAGGTTTGTGGTTTTAGGGTTAGAGTTTAGCCCCACTGTGTGTGGTGTTGCGTGTTTGTGCCCTCTCTAATCTAGTGATTTAACTTAAAATAAATTAATTTGGTATAAGTTGGTATAAGAGAAGCTGCTTATTACCTTGCAAATCCCAATCCCTTAATATTTTCTCAGCCATCTCTTATTATTGACTAAGTATTCAAAAAAATTGGGAAAATAAGGTAATTGATTTTAAAATGAGTTGTTATTGTAACACCAGTTCAAACTGTGAAGCCCCTAAAACAGCACAAGGAGAATTGAATTAATGATATTAAAAGAACTGTCATTTTATCTAGCATCAAAGATGTACAGTGGTAAAAGGTGCAAATTTTTGTACAGTGCTCTTTGGTTATCTCGAAATCACTTATTTTGAACTTTGCCCTATCTCAAACCAAATCCAATTCAGTCCCCTTGGATTGGACTGGGTTTTTCTCTGATATTTAATACGGATAGCAGCGCAGCACACAGTTTGGAATAATTAGTTGAAAGAACGGACAATCCTGTGGAAAATCATGCATGTAAGTACATATTCAGATTTTTAAAATGCTTCAGTGTCTGTAGATCTCAAAGTAAATTCGTTCGTGGCTTTGCCAACCCAATCTAACAGTTAGTAACTAGCATTTAATGACAATTCGGTGAAAATAATGGTAGCTTTTTAGCTATAGCATTTGTCATGATTAGTAAAGGACAATTCTGATGTAATTCAGTGAAAATAACAATCACTAGTATTTATAATACTAGCTGCTACACAATCAATCATTAACTATATACTGAACTTATCCTAGCGCCCGTGATTACTCTGAACTGTGGCTGCGACAAAACTTAAGTATATACAGTTGAAACATAACTTAATTTACATAAAATATATTAAGTTTTGATCATCTTCACTTAAGTTCAACTCTGGTTATCTTGAACTTTTTCTCGATTCCCTTGACAGTTGGACATAACTGGAGACTAATGACAGTATATCAAATACAAATTATACACTTTAAAAACCATCACAGGTGTTGAAGATGATAATGGTTAAGATGATGATGATGAAAAAGGTATTGGTGATGATAATCTGATAGTAATGATAATGGTAATGATGACAATAAAGTGAAAAAAAAATTAAAAATGATGATGAAAAAGGAAATTGTGATGAGAAGGTTAATTATTTTTTAAAAAAACTATAGTTTAGAATGTTTCAAGTATGTCAAACAAAACTGCCAAAAGCCTAACAATGCTACTCACAATAATTTTTTTACCAACCTTTAATGCTATCTGCCTTTTAACTGTGCTATTAGCATGAAGAAATGTTCCACACAGGCCAATAAACACGATTATACCTGCATGAAAATTAGATTGACAAAATAAGGATGACTGCTTTAGAAGAGCACCATCTCAACTTATGAACATATTAGTTGTACCACTGACAATGAACAATTGATTAACTTAAGTGCAACCATGATGGTTAGAATGTACCGCATGATATAAACTTCAAAAATAGGTGATCATGGTATCAACCATAATTTTATATGATATTATGGACCTAAACATATTATAGTTCCTCTTTTATTCTTTTTGTGCTGCAGACAAATGACTTATTCAAGATATACTATATACTTACTAACAGAGAACAAGATTGTTGCAGTTAAACTGCAGACTGAGGCCCTGATCTATGTATTGGCCAAGCAGTAGTGTAGCGTTTGAAATAAGAAATCACTTTAACATAAAACTAAGCACAAAGTAGCAACAAACCATTCACTTACTTGAATAATATAATTTACCAATTACCCAAACTAAAACAAAGTTACCTCGGTGCTACGGCAAATGTAGTACATACACATTAAGAACAGAGTGTGAGGTCAGTTTGGAAAATATTTTGCCAGAGGTCTTCCACTGTACAGACTGAGTGTACCGAGGTCTTTGCTAAAGACTGAGGGCACATAATAGCTTACCAGACAGACCAAGCAAACGAGGTTATCAAGATATTTATTAAATGGCTTCAGTTTTAGATCAGTACAAGAAAACAAATGAATATCTCTGTGTAATTTCATAAGCATGAAATCAGTCCAATAGCTAACCGGTTCTGTATGGAAAGTTTTTGGGTTGATTTTTGGCCAAAACTTCACTAGCAATATAATAACACTGCTATGCACAGTGTTCCATTTGGAAAAATGGCCTTTGGCCTTAATGAATTGACATAAACTTTTCTATTCCATGCATATACTCTGGAGTTCCTAGCCTAATATTGACATTTTCGAGAAGAAAATATACAGCTATATTTATAAACCCTATGTTCAAGTGGCAGTGATTTAAAGTTTGTTTTGTTTACATGCAATTTAGCCCTATTAGCCTCATTCTGGGTAACATAGTTTATTCTTTTGAAAGTTTAACTCAAAAGTTAAGAATAGGACTAGTAGGGCTATAATTTGAATGCAGACAAAAAATTGTTGAAATCGACCCCACTTATGTATAGTGGGTCCATTATTTTTCAACTAATATTAAAATTTGGAAGAATACTATTCTGCTCAAAGTACTATAATTATTCAGAACTGCAGAGTTGTATAGAACCTAAATTTTATATAAAACTTTTATATAAAACTAAACACCCATCTCAACCAAGTTTCGAGATCGATACCTAGCACTACAGCTTGATAATTGCTAATCACCAAAAATACGAAATTAGGAACCAAAGAAATATGTATTCTCTGTCCCAAGTTCTTTAAGTAGTCAACGAGACTGACAGAAAATTAAAAGAACATCAGACTTTCTGCACGCGATAACTTACCTAGTCGATGATCCCACATTATTCGGCTTAAAAGCAACAACACAAAAGGTAAACTCTTTTCGAGCCAGTTAATAGTTCCTTGAAATTCCATTCTATCTCCACTACTTCGAGAGTTCGTATTTCCAGGAATATTACCAGAAATCATGTTTACATCCTCAGCCTCACTGGACTGTGCCGAGTTTGAGTTCGTATTTGAATATCCACCGGATTCATTTCGCAGTCTCGCAGTGTCTCTGTGCATTCCATTTTCAAGATCAGTTCTAAAAGCTTCCGACAAGTCCACATACGTCGAAGGAGACAACGGGGACAGTTGTGAACTCGTAGATGAACGCTGACTTCCTGCGGCAGCCCGAGACGAACGAAAACTCGGAACAAATTCGCCAATAACTGAGCGAAGTGGATTTAAATGTACCATGGAAATTTGGCCATTGCCTGAAGTATACGACCACGAAGAAGAACGTGAATGAGTGGCTCTCTGTTGGTATGAAGACGGAGACCTTACAGGTGTATTCGGAGACCTTCTCCCATCCGACATCTTGCTTGTTGTCGATTTTTCTTCTGAGAAGCTGTTGGCGAGGAGAGACTGGGAGAAAGAGGCCTCGGTTTCAGGTTTTTCTTCGAATGACATCACATTTATATATGTGATAATTTAAGATTTTACAAACAGAAATGATTTCGAAAAAAAAACCGGTTAGCTCAACCCTAAGGAAGCAACTTGAGTTTTTCAGAGAATTGTTATAGTATTGCCTGCTCATATCAATAAGCGGAAATTACGAGGGCTTTCAATATAAACAAGCGGACGATCTGACCAACAACTAATGCGGTCACTGATTGGTCCGTCAAAGGTCACACCATAGCCAAGACTACATCACGCGTTATATTAATTTACCAAAGTGCAAACGGTTGATTAACTTATGGGATTGGGAACAAAAAGTTTCATTATAGAGAATGCTCACCAGAGTAAAACACGGTCATCTGCATAATTTCTTTGATAGAATGAAAGATACTGACACGGCAGGACTAGGCTATAGCCAGATTTCATTGTATACATAACAAAAGCATAACTAAAAAAACAATTCCAAAATTCGATAGAGTGTAGCGCAAATAGCAATTAGTCAAACTTATTGAATACTTTCGAAGAAATGAGCCTTTTAAAATTTCAAAATTTACAGTTATTGTATGGAGTTGCAAATTGGGCAACCTTTGCCACCCAGGCACACAATCTTTGTAATTTAGCAACATTGGAAGCCTCGTTTCTCTCAAACTATTCAGTGTATCGAGCTAAAAAAAAAAAACTCTATCGATTTTTGGATTAATTTGTCTCAATGTTGAAATTTGATTTATGTAAATGAGGCAAATATAAACAATGACGTCATACAGGGAAAGTTAAGGGGAGCGATGAAGGGGTCATAGGCTGATCCAGCCATTTTGTCAATTTTGGTCATCAATCTGTTACCATACCACGCAATAAGTACTTCTTTAGGAAAATAATAAGATCAATTTAATAAAAGGTCTGAGTAGTGGTGGAAAGTTTTAAAACAACCAAATTGTACAGGCTTTCAATTTAATCTAAGCTTAAAAGTTCAATGTAACGGAAGATTTGTAGAAAAAAAACACACAATAATTTGCCCGCTAACGTTGGATCCACAGGAAAGATCAAGTCGATTTAAAATGTTAAAAACAATTGTAGTTAGAAATATTCGACACAACGTTATAAATTTTTTGTAAAGTACTTTACAAAAAATTTATAACGTTGTGTCGAATATTTC
>JAOBAT010055169.1:4053-28061 GCA_026413305.1 Hydrozoanthus tunicans
AGAGGGAGGGATAAGGAGCACTTACAGAGGAAGGCGTTAGGAGCACTGACAGAGGAAGGGATAAGGAGCACTGACAGAGGAAGGCGTTAGGAGCACTGACAGAGAGAGGGATAAAGGGCAATGGCAGTGGGAGGGGTGAGGAGCACTGACAGAGAGAGGGATAAAGGGCAATGACAGTGGGAAGGGTGAGGAGCACTGAAAGGGAGGGAGGAGGCTGGGGGACATAGCACCGACATTGATAGTGGTAAAGAGACCCTTCGTGCGCTTTTTACATTAGCTCGTTACTTTGAAGAGTAGCAAGGCTACTTTACCTTTTTAAAGTATATGTGTAAACTCATTAATGGACAAAAGGGGTCCAGAATTTTTTACTCGGTTCGAGAGTTTTCTATTAAGTCGGGAAGTTTCTCAAGTTGATAATTTTTACTCGAATTGAAAAATTCTTACTTTAGTCGAGAGATTTTTGTTCGTGTCGAGAAGTGTATTCAGGTCAAGAATTGTTTACGAAACGAGAAACGTTTGTTCGAGAAGTTAACATATTTTTACATTTGTGGCGGAAGCAAAGACTTATTAAGCGGGAGCACAGTGAAAATTGTATTAGCTCGTTATAAACTCTGAAACTTGCTGTTTTAGCTAAGAATTATTGATTTATTCAGTGCCCCTCAGCCGCCCATGATTTATTAGTTACCATCTCAAACAACATGGCGGTTGTTCTTCTCTTAGTTCATTCCTCTGCATTTGCGCTCAAGGAAAAGACCGAGGAAAAGCTAGATTGTAGTGTAAGACATATTTTGCGATTCACACCCTTTTCTGGCGAAACTTTTGTACGAGGAGCTTTTAGATCATGTGGAATTTGTACAGAGCGGTGGAAAGTCCGGGTGTCTTTTGAGTTCTTGTTTCTCAAACCATTCCTCCCATGGCCATGCATGTAAGCGCTGATTAGAAAAATTTATTTTCATAGAAAACAAAGGCGGCATTATTGGTGGGGTTGCAAGTTTCTGTAGTGGAGGAACGGTACCAGTGCTGGCAGAGTTGACATAACCTCTGCGAGTAAAAAAACACTTATTTACTTACTTGCTGACTGACTGACTTACTTTCTTACTAACTTACTTACTTACTATTTTACTTTCTTACTAACTTACTTACTAACTTAATTAATTACTTACTTACTAACTAACTTACTTACTAACTTACTTAACTACTTACTTACTGACTTACTTACCTACTAACTTACTTACTTATTTACTTATAAACTTACTTACTAACTAACTTACTTACTTACTAACTTACTTACTTACTTACTAACTAACTTACTTACTTACTTATTAACTTACTTACTTACTTACTTACTTATTTACTAACTTACTAACTTACTTACTTACTTACTTACTAACTTACTTACTAATTCCTTACTTACTTACTTACTAACTAACTGACTAACTAACTTACTTACTTACTTACTTACTTACTTACTTACTTACTTACTTACTTACTAATTCCTTACTTACTTACTAACTGACTAACTAACTTACTTACTTACTTACTTACTAACTTACTTACTTGCTTACTTTCTTACTCACTTACTTACTTACCTACTTACTTACTTACTTACTTACTTACTTACTTACACTCTTACTTACTTACTTACCTACCTACTTACTTACTTACTTTCTTACTTTCTTCTTTCTTTCTTACTTGCCTATTTACCTACCTATACTTGCTCACTTAATTACTTACTTACTAACTTACTTACCTACTAACTTACTTACTTACTTATTTACTTATTAACTTACTTACTTGCTTACTTGCTTACTTTCTTACTCACTTACTCACTTACTTACTTACTTATTAACTTACTTACTTGCTTACTTTCTTACTCACTTACTCACTTACTCACTTACTTACTTACCTACTTACTTACTTACTTACTTACTTACTTACACTCTTACTTACTTACTTACATAACTACTTACTTACTTACTTTCTTAATTTCTTCTTTCTTTCTTACTTGCCTATTTACCTACCTATATTTGCTCACTTAATTACTTACTTACTTACTTACTTACTTACTTCACTCGCAAAAGAAAAATCATTACCATCAATAGAAAATCAGTTGAATAACATGACAACCATTGGCGTGTTAGAGACAAACAATAGTGCAATTTGTGTAGAGACAAACAATAGTGCAATTTGTGTAGAGACGTACAACCGATTGCCATACAATCGTTAGTATGCTTCATTAACGTCTTTAAACAAGTTGTTTAGCCCCAGTCGGTTTTTCGCTGTCAGTCAGCGCATGAGATAATCATTCAGTTCTCCAATAACTCACACACTTACTCACTTAAAGTAATTTCCTATCTCATTTCATTCAATTTGCATTCCTTTCGCTTGATAGCTATGACCATAACTAGAACAGCTGTACTCTGTGTACTTTGGAAGAGGTTTGAACCATTGCATATAACGCAGTTGTGCTTAGTACGGCTCTCGTCCTTACAAATGTACCTACAAAACGTGTTTTAATCAAACAAGAACCTAACACGTATGTGATATATTTTCCTTCTTTTCAAATCTCCAAATTACTCTCGGCACCAGCTACAAGATACGCTTCAAAAGCAGAAAAGATACAAAACAAACTTCAACAAGACATCTCTTCAGCTTCTTTTTGAAACAAATCTGTGTAAAAATCTTTGTTTGCACCGTTACTTGAAATGTTGTAATTGATCACTTGTGCATGTACTGTATAACATAAAAGCGAGTCGTGCGTTTTGAATTGTCCACGGCTGCCGCGGAGTGTCACGCGCGATTCTTTTCAGGACCGCGCGTGGGTGTATAGGCTTTATATCCACAAGTCAGTTTAAATACCTGCTCAGATTAATTTTGAAAAATCGCTCTTACAGGTAGCAAGATACAACCCATGACTGATTAATAGCACTGTAGACAAAGCGTTTTAAATCGTTGCGAAATTGAAAGCGTTCCGTTTTTTATTCTTATTTGTTAAATGACACCTGCAAGGTACTTGATCAGCACTAGAAATATTTTTGTACAGATTTCTAAGCGCTCTTTTCAAAACTTGATCTCTTTGGGTTTTTCCGTTACTACACGAATGTGAGAACCATGAGAAATTCGACAACTGGGAGCTTCATCGAAAACAACCAGTAAAGATCAACCGTTTATGAAAAGAAAGCACCAAAGGTTTTGACTTATCGATTTTTGCCATTGTCCCGAGGATGATAGCATCTGACAATAGACGGGTACAATAATTCACAGGTGCCACCAAGTCATTTTTCAAGTTCAAACGAACAACTTAACTCGCTCTAAACCCTAACAAAGTCAAAGCATCAGAACACTATTTCTAAAGTCGTATTCACTGAGAAAATGAGTTCCATAATATTTTACTTAAACCAAGGTCCCTATTCTACTAATCTTAGTGCTATTATAAACAATCTTGCTATGTATAGCTTCAGAAAAAGTATACGTTTTTAGGGTGATATTACACCGTGGTGCTGACATGTTGGTCACTGCATGGAATATATTAGATCCTCCAACTTTCTCTTTCTGAGTTGTTTTCTAAGATAACTTTAACAAGAGCGGAAACATCTTTTGGTAAACGACATGCATGAATTCGTAACGGTGAAAATACCCGAAAGTTGATGTCTAGAGAAGATTGCTTTGGTTTATGGTTTTGCGAGCTCATTTCTTGTTTTGTGTTAGCTTTGCTGTTCATTAAGTGTTTAACACTTTTGAATATTCACTGAAAACTTTTAAACAGCTTCGTTTAACTACTCGCAAGTTTCTGGGAGGCGTGATAATTTGAGTGAAAGCATGTAAACGAAGCAATGAGGCAGATTCGAATTGAACTGAATTTTATAAATAATAACTAAGCGTCTCTGAACAGTTTCTTTGTTTAATTCTTTCGTAATGGGACTTGCTTTTGTTGAGCGTCCGTTGTTCATGTCTGACAGAGATTATTCTTTTCTTATCAACATATGTTTAAGCAAGATGGCCATCAATGAGCGAGGATGACAAGATGGTAGCTTTAGTTCAAAATCAACAAACAATAACATACTCCAAAGCAACTGGTTTAGCTTCCATGTTTCATTTCAGAGCTATAGTTTAATCAACCACATAATAGAGGCATGTACAACGCTTTTAGTTTGTTCAAGTGGTTGTAATATGTTAATACATGTGTGAAGGTCTTTGTACTAATTGTAGTCCTTCAACTCAGATTCAGACTCAAAAGACGTCAAGTCACTCAATTTGGCCTACTGCACGATTCAGACGATAAACTGAAATTGTCGAACATTGTTTTGTGAACGCCACCCATATTTTTCAGATTTCTGAGAAAGTCAATTATAGTAGATCACTAGTTGTAGCAATAGTAAACAAATATTGACCTTAAGGGATCATAGGCGCTGGAATTTCATTCACAACTTGGTTTGTCTCACGTGGTAGCTAAGTCATTCCGATGCGAACAATAGAAAGAGTTTGAAAGCGGGAGTTGTATTGTCACCAGCTCCATTCATGAACGGGAGCGCGTGCGAAACGTGCTGGCAATCTCGTTTACCGCCAAAATATAATGAGTGGCGTGTTGATCAGCATGCTGCAAAGCCAGTGAAGACCTCGCCTTTGTTCGCCAGTAACCACTTCAGCTCATTTGCTTTGTGTAACAGAATTAGCCACGCGAACAATGTAAATCACATTGTGTTGTGACTGAATAGAACAGAATTAAGGCTATTCGTGAGTCAAAATGGCACCCAAACATCGAATAATTCGAAGCTATAAAATACCACATTACGCCACTTACGGCCATGTCCCTCGATATACTATGCTATCTGACACCACTGCACTATCGTACGTCCTTAAATCGCAACTAGAGTGATATCACCCAGAGTAAGCAAGTCTACGCTTGTCCTTCATAAACGGGTGCCACGCTTTGTGTCTGACCTAGAGTATAGCATTTCCATGCAGTGTTATTAATTGTGATACAGTTGAACAATTCTTTTCTTTATTTAGCCAATTATCTCTCGAATACCATAGACTTCAACCTTTACATGGTAGCTCAGATCGAGATTTCACTAACGTTTATAAGTCTCGAGATAAATGTTAAAAAATCTGACCTGACAAGTGTACTATGTTTACACCGCTAGGTTTACTTGTAACATGCATTAAAACGGGGTGTGGCCAACTTGAAGTTGTTTAGTGTGAACAAATCCAAAGGAATGCTACATAAAAGTTAGGCGTTTGTTTTGTTTCCGTGGAACTGAATTCAACAAACTCCTCATTGCTTTAATCGGATTGGCTTTACATAGTTTAGTAGCATCTTTATGGAGTATTTTTTCTAGTGAAACTGCAATACATCATAGCTTGTTAGAGTACCGTTATTCTATCAAATAAAAACAAGGCGTTGATTCATTAGGGTATAAGAAAGCTCAAACTATTAGCGTAGCTCAAAGAAGAGGTGTGCTTAATTTAGTGGCCACATGTGTATCCTCGAGGGCATTTTTCTCTAGCTCCAATATCGACATTTCTCCTTTTGTCGTACATACTGGGTGCTTTTACTTTTGTTCTGGCCGTGCTGATAACAACTTAGTTAAAAAAGACTGCTTTTGTTATTGTATAAGCACTGCGAGTTGCTTCAAACCCACTCGATAGTATATTTTAGTAACGGATTGGCAAACATAGGCATTACATCACTGAGCCGAGTATAGACTGACTTTGCTGTCGACCGCTTTAAGACCTATTTATTTCAAAACACGCCCCAATAACAGGCGTTCAAGTTTCAACCACCAAATGTCCTAACTTGTGTTTCATTTCAAAAACCATTTTCATTTGTTTAAAAATTTATGGCAAGCTTACCAGTTAATTGTACACGCGCACCATTGGCGTTTGTTTATCTTTTTGCACACTTGGTTTCCGTTAGTTTTTCGCGCCGTTCAAATGAATTTACTCTATGCTTTGCATTGCATGGTTCACCGAAAAGAGAAAAAATATTTTTTTACGTTGGTAATTGACCTTGACGGCCACTTGTGGTTTCGAAGCCTGCTTGTGGGCAAGCTTAATCTTGCATGTGGAATAACTGTTGCGACTCATCGGTTCTTTGTTGGCCAACTGGTTGTGGCGCACCAACGGTTTTGTCTATGACCTAAACAGCATTGTTCTTATAAAGCGACACGCGTCTAACTCATGAGAGACATTAACACATATTCAGCGTCATTCACGCGAAGTAAATTGCTTTCCAAGTACTTCAAGCTTTGAAAATGTTTTAAAAACTAATAAAAATGTTCTACCAGCAATGATATTTCTCGGTTGCGATATAACACCATTAAAGAATTTGTAACAACAAAGAGATCTAAAGTGCTGAAATTATAAATTGAGCAGTGCTTTACTTTTAGCCTACAGCAAAGTACGGTGTTAACAAGATAAATTTAGGCTTTTTGTTTATAACAACTTTGCTTAAGCATTTGAAAGCCAGTAAAGCCGATTTGCTGCAGCGAAAATTCAGTTTTCACTTTAATGTAACTTTAAATTTACTGGATGACTTCACAGTTATAGACTATTATAACCATTAGTGACAATACTAATGAAGCTTTCTTTATTCCGCTAGAATATTAGTCAATTTATTTTTTCCGGTTTTTATTCTAGTTTTCAAGACGCACGAGATAGCCCTTGCAATGGTACAATGCTAAAGGTTTTTCGCCGTTTGTCGAATTTAAGTAGATCAATACAAACATTTATACTTGAGACGCGAAAACCAAAGCGAGAACTCATGATCTTTTGCTGAGGTTTTGAAAGATACCGTGCACCAGATCAGTTTTCTTCTTCGAGTTAAGCTCATATCGGAATGTATTAAAAGGACTTTCAAAGGGTTCCATGCATGTCCTTAACTTCTCGATTATTTACAACCACAGAAAGAATCTCTACCACAAGTAGGCACTGGAAAACTTAAAAACACACTTACATCAGCCGTAATAGCAAATTCGCTTTCAAAATTCTCTTTTTGTCATGGAGATATGAAGACTTCAAAAATTTTATTAAATCAATTTTCTACTCTTTGAGTAATTTTGCTTTGAAAGCCAGACTAGTTCATTAATTAAAGTTTAAATTTTTTCTTGTGAAAATAACCGACGGCCCATATTGGGTTTATCTCAACCGCGCCCGTACTATTCTGCTAGCGCCGTGTATTTTGTGATTACGAATGACTACTTTTGATGCGTGTGTAAGTCGCGTGAAAACTGACATTTCAAAGCATATCAAGCGAGAATACATTTAAAACATCTAATATTTGTTTTGTTTAATCCGCTTCCTAGTTATCTGAAAATGCTTCCTCTTAAAGACGTTGACTATAAATTCGACCCTATCAATTTTCATTCACCAAATTTTCTTTTGTTTACACTGGCTCGGCGCCTGACACACTATGAATTCTACTAGATGCTTATTGCACAAAGTATGGTTTCCAAACAGCATAGGAATAACTCGTCTCTTAAAGATCAGATTAATTTTAGTCAAAGACGTGTTTTAACTGCCTTCAAACCCAAGCTAAACAGAATGCTTTAAAGAATCGATCACGCTCGCACATGCGATTCCTCGACGTCTTCGCACAAGTTACACGTACAACTATCTGTCAGGGAAAGCTTCTCTTTGTGTTATTATTTTTGTTGACACAACAAAACATAATTTTCGGCCTTTTCCTGTCAAATGGAGTTTGTGACAAGCTATTGATTTCAAAAAGGCATAGTTTCAATCTACAAGAACTTATCTAAGCTACAAGCGGGAAACAGGTTTTTGCGCGCGATGGCTGATGCGAGAAGTCTTCGTTCTTTAACATTGCCTAAGTTGATCCTCGTTTGTTAAAATGCAAATAGTTGCAGCTGGTTCACACTTTTAGCTTTCCGTACATCTCATTAGAATAACAAAAGTAGTGGCGTTCTTTATCTTTTCTAAGAAGGGGTCATAAATTGTAGAACCGCAATAAACCGAGGCACGTTGATTATTTGACTGACTGATTCTTCTTGAAACGGACATTTTCGACAAGCTTTCCGGTGTTCAACTTTGTTATCTTAAAATATTTTTTTCTTAATTGTTCAAAACCCCGACAAGATCTTCATGTTTTCATTCTGAACATGAGACATAACAGCAATATTGGGGCGAAAGTTGAATCCTGTATATTTAGACTGTTGTGCATTATTGTGAATATTAGTAAAATAAATACAAAGTTTAATTCATTTTGGTCTCTTGGAACAAACACGGAATTATCTTAATACGTTATACAGAATGCCTTGTTTTGCCTAACGTGTGGAAAACACTTTCCTGTTTTTGAGTTTGATTTATCATAATTACTTCCAAAGGTCCGCTTACATAATTTTTGTAGCCACTATTTGAGCTGTAGCAGTCTATTGACAACTTAAATTCTTGTCGAGCTGTTTAGTTGCCACAACATCACCAAAGAGCACTATGTCCAGAAAAATAAATATCGAGATTATCTACGTGGGAGTTTAAAATGCTTTTCACAAGATCTTTTGCGCACTCATTTTCGCTTTCTTTTCTTTTCAAAATCTGTTGTTTGAATGCGCTGTGAACTTTTCTTGAGTGCCTAGTATTTAACCGACGAAATAAAACTATTTTACCAAATGAAGATTACTTATTACAAAACTGTTAAAACGAAGCGGCCGTCTTTTTTGTCAAATGAACAGCTTAGAAATATTAGCCATTCCCTGGGCGTCAAAAACGATTCCAACAGAAAAAACTACAATGCGAAAAGAGTTTTTGTCAATGCCATTTTGTTCATTAAGTATTTTGTTTCAAAACATTCTTGAACACTGGTGTGTTTCAGTCGTGTTCTTTTGAAACCAACAGTCTCGGCATGCAAATTCCAGAATATTTTGTACAGTGTTTATTTCCGATCATCAAACGAACTCCTGCTACTGTTCCCTACAAAAGTTGTCTCAGAGAATGTAAAAGCTTCCTTAATTTGGCAATGGGTAGCCAGTTGCCTCTGTCGAGCTATTATTTTCAAAAGATCCCCGTGAGAGAGTGCTATGGAACTTGCAGATGATACCAATACATATGCAAATCCTGAGAAAATATCTTGAGAAATGTACAATAAATTCTGTAATTAGTTTTTCCCAAAATCATATTCATGTATTCCGAGTTGCACCTGCCAAACATTCTTGTTTTTTAATTATCTTCGAAAAGACATCTAGCAGGATGAAAACATTTAATTATTGATCTAACAAATTGCAGTCGCTTTACTGAAGTTTATGTGATGCTCATTTCGGAACTCGGTTTATTTAATATTTTGTTTCCCCTACACAAAAATACTTCTATTTTTCACTTTTTTTATTTGACCCCCTCTTTCAGGTTTCCCGATCTTGTTAGTTTCATTTTTGAAAATTTTACTAGTTATTTCGCGAGGTAGCTTTGGAGTCTTCTTGTCGAGTTTCATTAGACAAGGTTTTCGTAACACGTTAGTTGTCAACGAAACAACTGTGATTTCAGGGCATTTTCATTCATAAGTTGTTCATATTCAAGATTTATTTTTAACGAACTGCTTTTAAACATATTACCAGTCCTTAGCAACCTTTTCAATTCTTAGAAATTTGAATTATTCTTTAGAAGAATTTGTATGCTAATAAAATGCATCTAAGAACACTCTAGTTCGGAGCTGATCATGTTGATTTTGAACGGAAAGAAAAAGCTCAACGTGACACTTTGTAGAGTCGTACAGGGATATCCGCAAAATGACTTCGATTAGATTTGGTTCAAGAGATCTGACATTTTTGAATCATCGATTTAGGCGATAATCTTGGCGGCGGTGTTAAGCTCGCGAATTTTTTTGTCAAGGCTTTTTTGTCCGGAGAGAAAGTTGAGATACAAGGAAAATATGTCACAATAGAAAATTAAAATCAACAGAAAAAACACAGCTGCAAAACTTTTGTTCGCTTTGCAAAATTTAATGCGAAGTATCATCGATGTTTTGCTCCATTTTTTTATCTTACTTCATATCAACTATTGTTTTTAGTTTTGCGGTTCGAAATATATAAGTCAAATACGTTTTAGGGCATTAGAAGACGTTCTCTCTCGTTTGACTTATTTTTCAAACAAACCCATTGCATAGTAATGCAATTTGGCAATTTGTTCTTCTCTAGGGCTGGTTCATTGAGTCCATTTTGATTTCATGTACTAAATCCAAAATGCTAGGTGTATGTATGTTCGATATTCTCATCTGGTAGGTCGAAGGGTTTTAAGCTTGCTTACGTCTGTTGTTGGAATTGAGAAAAGCACTATCTCTTTGAGATCATGATTTCAAAAACATCTGCCCCGAAATTGATGCATTTTTGTCGTTTGCAAAAACACGTATTTAGCGAATTCTAGAGGGTGCTTTAAGGGGTAATTGTCATAATATGGTTTTCTTTAAACAAAAATATTCCCGGTAAATTCGCTTTGTATTTTTGTAAACTTGATGGAAATCAGCCTTTCAGATTTTGTAATGTAAGTTCCGGCATTCAAAAGTTCTTTAGAACAAATAAAGAAGCGAAATTCTCAATTGGAATATAACAAAATACAAATCCTGCTATGGCATGAAGTATTGTGGCTAACCCAATCGAAATCTTCCTGACAAATGGCCATTGACCAATCGCGTAAGCAAATTTTTTAGACAGGTGCCAATCAAAGCCACGTGTTAAAAATTACTTCGTAATTAGACATTTCGTCCCGTTTCTGCCGGATCCCTGTGCATACGCATTAAATAGTTCGATTTGCATAAAGCATTTCTTAATGTTTTTCGAGGCAGTGTTTTTAACTTCAGATTTAAAACCAATGAATGGTTCTAAATTTTAAGTCGTTTCTTTGTTTTTGATTTCGCGTTAGATTTTTTAGAGTTGTGTGTTGCGCGCTGTTCACCGAGTGCATGAGTTAAAAAAGCCACACCTTCGCTTTTAAAATGAAATGTTAATACGGACGAACACCCGCCGTAGAGACAATAGAAAACACGTGTGATGTGAAACAACAAAAAAGTAGTCTTAACAAAGGTAGGACGGATGGCGTGTGACAACATATCAATGAGAGCTCTACAAACCCCCTTAACGACCCCGTTTAGTCTGCCAGCTGCTTTGCTCGACACAATTAAAACACTCGCGTAGCTGGGTTTAAGGACATTTCATCGCTGCAACGGATCGCGAAAACATCTTTGAGGTCGGAAACCCAAAATCTCCAGAAATAATAACTCAAGTTAACAACTCACCCAAATTTAGACTTTGAGTTCACAACAAACTACCAAACCGATATAACGGTTTTGTAGTGAACATTTTGAGAAAAAATATCATCTTGCTGTGATCGGCTTAGTCGAGCAGTGTTTCACTCAGGAACTTGTGTTGGTATCAGTGGGCCAGATAAACCGTAATCATGCCCAAAGCCTTTCTGGTAAAGAAGAAAAACAAGGTGCCGCGATCACCCGGCATGGAAACAATTCGTTACTCAGATGAGGATTTTTGTCCGAGTCCAGAACCTACAGAACATTGCAGAGGTGTATTTTCGTCCACATCGCCAGTAACAGATATAATTCATTCGTCCCGAATGGATGATAAATCCCCAATGTTGACTTCATTAGGTCCGCGTATAACATCTTCGCTAGTAGCTCCTGCAAACATGAGTGCCTTCAAGCCTTTTAAAACGGAGAAACAAAATGAAAATTCTCCCGCCAAGAGATTTAAACCGGACCCACCAGCCTTACACGACTCCAAGGAAAAAGACAAGGGTAGAGACGCGGCCGGCGAGACTGCGATACTCAACCTGGCGGCCGAAAAGAAGGACGAACATGGCAAGACTTCAGTTTTGGAGCATAAAGAGTTTGCCGCTTTCAGTGAAAAATTTGAGTTTCCTAAGCCGAAAGGACCGCTTCCGCAAACCCAGTACAACTGTCAACTGTGCAAGGAAGTTTATCACGATCCGTTTTCACTGGCTCAACACAAATGTAGCGGAATCCAGCACACGGAGTATCGGTGCCCAGAGTGCGATAAAGTGTTCAGTTGTCCGGCTAACTTAGCCTCGCATAGAAGATGGCATCGGCCACGTTCCCCACAAGAGCCGAAAAAAAACACTCCAGCCCTGCAAGCAAAGATAGAAAAAATTACACCACGCGCGGACTCGGATCAACAACAACACTTCAAGAGTGAATCTACTGATTCAGAATGCGAAGATCAGCGCTGTATGAGCCCAATATCAAACAGCCAAGGACAATTCGTCTGTGAAGTCTGCAATAAGACTTTCAGAAGAAAAGCTTATTTGCGAAAACATATGAACAACCATACAGACGACAGGCCGTATCCATGTCAGTATTGCGGAAAAGTCTTCCGAAGTCTGACAAATAGAGCGAAGCATGTTCTTAACCACGCAGTCGGACCAAAAACATTCACTTGTAACGTTTGTGGAAATGGCTTTTCTAACAAAGGCAGCCTTGATCGCCATTCGCGAATTCATACAGGTGAAATATATTCTTGTAAACAGTGCGCTAGCACTTTCTATAGTTCTCCCGGACTCACGCGCCACATAAACAAATGTCACCCGCCCGAAAATCGTCAAGTTATAGTTTTGCAGGTCCCGGTTAGACAAGGTTAAAAACCGCGGAACTGAGAACATTACTACAGCTTAGCTTTAAAACCGCAATGTGGTCTAATAACTTTGCATGGAAATTGTAAAATAGTATTATATTTACAAACTAAACAATAAGCATGTGAATAGGAAATGTGTTTGTTCAAAAATATTGTACAAAGTTTTACCGTCGGTTAGTATCGGATAGAAATTCTCTAAATTGGTGTACATATATGGCGGATTTATCTAGGCTCATAACGAACGTAAATTCGTGTAAACTCGGCTGTTTAATTTATAGGATTGTTTTGTGAATGTGGTAGAATGCAGATAGTTCATGTTGAGAACGAAACATCTGCAATATGACGGCATAAAGACTGATTTTCTTCGAGCACTTTGAGGTAAATATTCCATTCAATAAAAGGGATAAAAAATATTTAGTGTCAGTTATTGTTGCTCATTTGAAGCTTTGAAAAATAGGTTTAAACCAGCCATAAAATTTTCTCTAAATACAGTCACTATTTCTGAAAGATAACGAGTGACGAAAAACCATCGTTTTCTTTCACAGGTTTATTGACGACGAGATAAAATCTATCGGTGGACGCTAATGAAATACAACTTGACACTGAAGGAATCATTTCTTCTCTTCTAACAGAAGAACCCGTCTACTTTTTCTCTCTGCCTTGGAAATTCGCGCTTAAATACCGTCGAAAGCCACAATTTTATCGGACATTAATATTAGTAACACTTTAACCGGGAACAAATCTGTAATTGTAATAAGCTTATTGACGCATTTGTGGAAATTCCCCCAGTCTCGTGCATGGAAATTCTCAAAAAAATGCTTTCTCCATCTAAACATCAGCCCAAGGGCTTGATTTCTTCACGAATATTAAATTAGTGTTTCAGTATGGTATGTTTTTATTTGAAAACTCTTGCTTTGTTTTGGGAGAAATTTGTTTTAAACTTATTCCGTTAAAACGAGAAAAACTCAATTCTTTGTTCGCGATATAGACGCTGAATGTTCTTCAAATGATCGCTTTTGCAGCTACGGCAACTAAAAAGGAACGAGATGGAATGTTGCCACATAGAAATTTCCATACGAATTTAGCTTTTAGAAGAAAACATCAAAAATGCATGTCGTTAGAGAATTCATGAATTAAAAAATTCTAACGCAGCGTCGTGCGGTCTGTTTGAACACAAGCGTTTTTAAGATCTTGCGCGGCGGGAGTGAATTTGCTAGACCTGATCAAAATATTTATTGAATGTTAGTATACTGACCCATTCCTGTTTTATCGGTATTCTTCTTAAAAACAGAGTTTCAGTAGGTAACTTTACTAGAATCTCAAAACTGAAAATAAAACTAACTCGAGAACTGCATATTCTATATCTGTTGATTAACAAGTGTGAGTCATCATATGTTAGTTCAACTTAAAGCGCGTTTGTCATGCGAATTTTCTTTCAATGTAGAAAAATAACAGAAGAATAATTCTTTGTAATCATTGAAATAGTTTCAATCCGATCTGAAACAGAACAAGATAAAACTGCCTAGGCCCACATTTTAATGTTGAGCGATCAAGAACTGCTCTCTTTCGACTCTATGTTTTTTGTTTTAAAATTCCATTGTATAAATCTTCGGTATTTGAATTTGTTCCTCACACTAGTACTATCAGGTCTTCGTTCGAGCGTCCCCTGAATTTTAGTCGAAGTTAAACATTAATATAACAGCAAGCAATTTAGAAGCGACGCTCTGGAGTTGTTTGTAGTTGTGTGCTTTTTGTGTGAATTATTTCACTACCTGTTCTTTGTTTGCGTCCGTTTATTTTCGATTCCGATATATGAAATACTTGGCAATTGGCCCTCGGTAATCTTGTTTCTTTAGTTCTACCGAAGTGTTAATGTACCTTTTCCTCTTCGTTTGGCTGTTTTGGTACACAATTAAAAGCTAGCAGGGAAACATTCAACCTTTCAGTAGTTCATCCTCGACTTTGTTCAAATAACCAGCGAAAATTAAGCTTCAACAGTTTTGAAAATTTATATTCAAATTGTTCAACAGTCCTGTCAGAGCGAAGCGTTTCTAAAGCTGCCTTAAAAATTTTCAATTTTTGCTTTTTTACTTCTGTTTACATTTAATCAAACCTGAAGCTTTCAAAGTTATTGCGGTGGCTCATAGTAAACAGACATGGCTAAAATAAGGGCCGAAAGGCAAGTTCTCTGTTTGCTGTAATTTAGCTGTCTCTCACAGTGTGATCTAAAATTGAAACGTATGTAAATTTTTTGCTAGCGCTTAGCTGCAGCTATTCGCCGGCGACGCTTTGTTTCTCTATTGCCAAGTTTATTTCAAAAACATTCAAAACCACCGTTTTGCTCTTCTTTTTTCCATGATACTACATTTTCTGCTGATCAGAAGTTTTCGTGAAAAAGGGCTCTCTTATTTCGCCATATGCTCTCACATTGAATTTTTGGGTTGCCATATGACGTCACAGCAAGCTTTCTTTAATGGCACTAAGAAAATATATAAGATGTCGAAAGCTGTTGTATAGATTAGTTCAAGCATTCACTTGTATTGAGGAAATCCTCATCTCCTTTGCATTTCTTTGAATAGTGTTTTGTGTTTCTACGTTGATTCAAGTCCCATTATATCAAATCAGCTGGGATTCTTTCATAATAAAGGCATTTAACTAAGATGAAAAAAGGGTTTTCGTAAGGTATTCATTGAGCTGAATATGTTCACACATGCATGCAAATCAAAGCGGCACAGTTGAAAAAGGGATTCGAGCAAAGAAAAAAATCAGCCATCAGCAGATATTCTCAAAGCTGTTTCAGGGTATCGTAGAATGAAATTCAACACGAAAAACGAACGGAGTTTAGAGTCAATTCCGTGTGTCCATTACTGCCTGTGTTATGTGGCTTGGCGACGTGAGAGTTTGCCCTGTGTTATTTCAGCTGGCAAGATTACAATCAGCCTTCTAAAAATTAATCGTGAATAGGACACAAAAATTCTAATAAGCAACTCTGACTATGAATAAGAATACAGATTTAAAGCGCTGAATAGAAAACTCGTTGCGCAGATGACCTATAGCGTTTTTCTGTGGTGGTATTCTTGACCCGCATGTTTTCTCGCGCAAGAACACATTTTTGATTGAAGAAAAGAGATATGAAAACAGAGCAAAGATCACGGAATGGTCTTTTGTCAAGAATTGTTTTAACGGGGACAATAAGCCGCGACAAGTCCCCTTTTTAGTTATGCTATGAACAATTGGTTTAGATCTCCTGGGGAACCGCAGCCAAACAGGAGTTGTGTTTTGGTCGCCCACAAAAATTGCAGTTGAGAATCTTCATATTTCATGACTCGTTTTTTTAATGGTGTGCCGACGCCTAAAAGTATGATTAATGCCTTTGAAATATTTCCATTTGCTAGCTCTGCCCCAAATACCACGACGCGTTGAAGACATCCCAAATTTAATATCTTAATTCACAGTTCTTTCCTCGATCGTTGGTTGCTAAGAAACTTCTGATCTTTTGTTCTCCTAACATGTGGTTAAATATCGTAAACTATATTATCTTGGCAAAAAGTAAATTGTTCCCTTTTGATACAACGGGAAGTTGATCTAAAACCAAGCGATATTTGTGAGAGTGTGTTATTCTCGCTCTGAAGATTGGAGTTGCTTGAATTGACACCGCACGCCGCTCGATCAAATTAATTTTAGCTTTTGAGGCGGAGTTTCTTCGAATAATCGCAATATTGAAGAATATATTTCCTGAACATTTCAAAAGCAGGAAGTAAATATTTGAGACTTGAGATAAGAGGCAATCTATCGTAGCTTGGATTGAGTTTCGAGCGAAATAAGTGAGTTTCTAGGTTTGTTTGAGTCAAATATACAAGCCTGAAGAGTCGCGCCCGGGAGTTCTTCACGAAAAGATTAACTTGTTTTCTTACAACTTTTTGCAGACTCCGTATAAATTATCTGACATGTGTTTTAAGTATTGTTCTTTAACTGAGATTCTTAGTAATGAAGTTTGATTGCCAAGACGCTTCTTGGCAACGTTGAGAAACTGCAAAACTCTGAAAAGAGATATTCAATTTACAAGGCGAACGTGATTTGAGTGCAAATCACATGCAGTCATTTACATGGCTGTTAATTTCCTTGTAGTCTTTTTTGAAGCGCTGCATTTGATTTTCAATCATAAGCATCAGAAAGTGTTATATTTTGTGTTTTACCCTAGTTTCAGTTTCTCTAAAATGCTTACGATTTGTCACGGACAGTACAGTTTCGCCGCTGACTCCTCATAGTTTAACATTTTTGCACGAAACACATGGCACAATGAAAGCAGTGAAGATTAAGGCAAAATAAATTGTTTTCAACATTTTCAGTTGTGTTTTTCTGCCATTCAATTAATTGCAAGTGTGTTGGACATTCGTGGCTGTAATCTTATTTCTGAAAGCTTTGCCATTATTTCTAAAATTAGCTTAATGAGATGGCTTAAAAAGCCAAACGGGTTTTGCATTGTAACTAGAATTAAGATATCATCAGGACTCCGAAATTATGAATCTCTTACGCCAATGTTTTCGCTATACAGAACTGTAATTACCAATTAAACTGCGTGAAACATCCTCTAAGTTTAATAAAAACGTCTTTTCCACGGCAAAAGAACTGATTTCGAGTTTACCACTGGGTGCCAAACGAAATTTGGTTATGTCATATCCAATTTGTCTTTTTGAAAGAGTTTGTTTTCTCTCGCGCAGAATAAAGTGAGTGAATTCATTTTTTCTGTCGCTAATTTGATCTTTAATTTTGAGAAAATTGTTATTTTTTGCTATGGCGTCAAGTTGAAGCCACCTTCGGCGTTTCGGCAAAATTCGCTCAAGTGCGGCGTTATTTTAATGAAAAATAGCTCAAAGTATGACAGAAAATGAATTATTTGCACAATAAACTATGCTGCAAAATGCTGTTAACTCTGGCTAATGCACCATTTGAGGGATTACATGGCTTTGAAGCCATATCAACAGCCATTAATAACATCGCAGTCGCTTCTGTGAAAAATGTTTATAGAAAAAGCGTAACAGGTGAAAATTACGGAAATATTCCCATGAATACGCAACAGCGATCCAATATCCTAACAAATTATCATGATGCGTTCATTTGGCCTAAAGTCTAAATTAGAATAATAACAGCTTGTTTCTAAAAGTTGGGAATGTTATAATTACATTATGAAAACTTTTAATAGGAAGGGGCCAGAGACTTCTTAGGGGCCATTACTCGATTTTTTGTTACTTTCTCATTTAATATCGATTTTTCTGCAGTGTTTACTCTATAGTCCTTATGATCTTCCGCGATGAACACTAACCAGTCTTAGCAAAAGATTCACGCGCCTAGCGCCTATACCTCCGCTTTAAAGAAACAGCCTTTTATTTTCTAAATCCTTTTCATCTCAAGTAGTCTTTTAATGCAAAAGCTGTCAAAAATTAAATCATTTAAGAGAAGATAGTCACTTCTCAAACGATTTCGTGGTTTTGTCTAAGGCGGTTTTGCTTTTCAAAATTAAAATCGATAAAAATCCGAGGCAAGAATTTAGGTAAAAGTTCATTTTTGAAATTTGAAGCGTTTTCAGTTTTCCTTCACTTGCGTCATACCTTTCACAATATATTTGCACAAGGGCAGATGAACAAAGCTAAGACTTAGAAGTATTCTTTTTACATTCACCCAATACTATTTATAAATCGGAACCTTAACTTCACTTTTATCTAGGTCAATATCAGCCGAAAATCTCGTTGTTTGTCCGCCTGCAAAGTGCTCTGATAGTGAACTCATAAAAGAAAGAATGGCAGATCTTGTTCCATTGTTTGCCATAGAGGTCATTATATCTACCACACAATCTTTGCTTATTCTTATAGAATTCATTAGATCTTTCGGCCGTTAAATTCAACACGTTGATTAATGGAACATTTAGAGGCGCTTAAGACAAACACGACAAGCTATTGCAATAATTTTAGAACTACAAAATCAAGTTATGTTAGGGAAATTTTTCAATTACGAGGTTGATAATTTTAATAAAACCAATGTCTATGTACACACAAAGCAATAAAGAGAGAAGATTAGGCTCCTTGGTTCAATGCCTTCCGGTACTTTGGCGTTGTTTCTCACTATCATGCCGGCGTCCGATAGTTGCCATTTGTTGCGGTTTCCCGCCATTCTAATGCTAGTTGGCGCTTGTTTCCCGCCATTAACATAGTCGCCTATCATTTCGCATCTAAGATAGCTTTATCTATTTGCGTCAACTGGACTTGTATTTCTAGCAATATTTCTAAAAAACTATGCTTTTCTGAAAAACATTTCACAAAGTCGTTCATTTTTTTGACCAAAATTAACAAATAACAGCACTACGCGATGACTGCTTTAAAGAAGCTCTCAGGATGTGAGAGCGACTTCAAAGCATTATTGACTTCTTGCCCTCGGCCCTTTCCTTTGATTCATCATAGATGAAATTAAAATCTGAGCATTCTTGCACGTTTCGTCCGAATGGATTCTGTAAGTAATCAATGATGAAATCACAAAGAGGAAGCTGAGTTTAGATGGTAAGAGAAACAGGCCAATTGAATACTAGTCATTTCCTCCCTTAACTGTCAGCATTTGATATACATCGCAATATATTGAACAGGAAGCAAGAATTATATGGTAGCGCCATTTCGAAAAATAATTTAATTTCTTCATTTCTTCCTCAGTTGGAAATAAATGAAAAAAAACATTGGCCTTTAGGTATTTTTTGTTTTTTATTTCCTGCACTAGAAAAGGTGACCGGAGAAACTTTGGTAGGATTTTCTTTTTCACATTTCGTAAGTTTGAAGAAGAAAGGAGTTTAGAAGAAACGGCTATCAATACATTTATCATAAATAATGTTTGTACAGAAATTTTAAGTGAGCAATTAGATAAAACAAAAAAATAAAAAAATATATTTTAAGATCTCTGCCTTTTGCAAAATGATAATTGATTAGATCAGTCAGCCAGATGTTTCAACAAACGCCGTTCTTTCGCTATATTGTCAAAGAAACTTTATTTCGCTCAAAGAGACTCTCACACTGATCGGCAGTGCGTCTATAGTCAATCAACGTAAGTCATACAAATCTGTTGCTTTTTTTGTTTCTGATCTGGAATTAAACCTAAACATGTTAAGAAACAATAAACTCTTCGAATTCTAAAAGCTAATTTTCGAACCTGAAATTTCTATTGCAAGGAGTTGTCTGGTTTCATACCGAGGACTACCGATAAAAAACGTGTATTTGACGCACATAATTTATACCAAAAATAGCTACTGAAATTTAGTAAAGTTGTAAACAGAGTTTTGTGCTTTTTATATTAGCCCCTAAGATTTTTGCTCACTTTTATCTGAAACGAGGTTCAAATCAAATAGTGGGACCCCGTTAATAAGGTAACTTACGGGCCAGAGAAAATCAGCCGTAATAACGGGGTGACCGTATTAACGAGGTTTTTTTAGAAGAAAGTATAAGGCTATTTCACCGGTGCACCAAAAAAAATGACCGTTATAACGAGACAACCTCGTTCCCAGGGCCCTTTCCTCTTCCCCCCAGTCGAGAGAAGGGGGGGGGGAGAGGAAAGGGCCCTGGGAACGAGATTGATAACGAGGTGGCCGTGTTAACGACTGCGTATGTTTCAGCATTTGCAATCGACTTTCTATGAAACTACAAATTGATCGTCACAGAAAATGTTTTAAGTCTTAAACTTTAAATATAAGGATTATACAAGGGCCTAAACTATGACTTTTTGTACATAATGGCAGATTTTAACTCTTTCAAAGCTATAAATGAAAAACGAATATTACAATTAGAACAGTTCCGGTAAAAAAAACCCAAAATCTCTCCTTGGGTTTCCTGTGCGCACCATCTCTTGTGTACCCCGTGACGCTTATTCCAACTACAACATAAAACAACGTTCTATATCAATTTCAATATCTTCATTCAAGGTTAAGTTTTGAACATTAAATTTGATTATGGTATATATGTCATATAGGAAATCAGAAGACAAAGAACGAGAAGGCATATATTGAACTAGCAACAGAGGCAAGTTAGATAATGTTATGTAACACCTTACGTTATGTTAGCAACTGAAGTCCAGCATCTGAAGTCCAGCACCTGATATCTTGCATCTGAAGTCGAGCAACTGATGTCCACCACCTGAAGTCCAGCACCTGATATCCATCACCTGAAGTCTAGCCCTTGAGGTCCAGCATCTGAAGTTCAGCACCTGATATCACGCAACTGATGTCCAGCACCTGATGTCTAGCACCTGATTGCCAGCACCTGATTGCCAGCACCTGATTGCCAGCACCTGATTCCCAGCACCTGATGTCCAGCACCTGATGCCCAGCATCTGATGTCCAGCACCTGATTCCCAGCACCTGATGCCCAGCACCTGATGTCAATCATCTGACGTCAAGCCCCTGATATCCAGCATCTGGATCCAGCACCTAATATTCGGCAACTGATTCCTACACCTGAAGTCCAGCAACTGATGTCCAGCAACTGATATCCAGCACCTGATATCCAGCAACTGATGTTCAGCAACTGATGTCCAGCACCTGATGTCCAGCAACTGATGTCCAGCACCCGTAGTCCACCATCTGAAGTCCAGCAACTGAAACCCAGCGCCTGATATCCAGCACCTGATGTCCAGCATCTGAAGTCTAGCTCCTGATGTCCAGCACCTAAAATCCAGCATCTGAAGACCAGCACCTAATATCCAGCCCCTGATGTCCATCACCTGATATCCGGCATTTGAGAACAAGCAACTGAAGTCCAGCATCTGAAGTCCAGTACCTAATATCAAGCACCTGATGTCCAGCATCTTATGTCAAGCGCCTGATATGCAGCACCTGATACCAAGCATCTGATATCCAACATCTGCAGTCGAGCAACTGATATCCAGCACCTGATGTCAAGCATCTGAAGTCTAGCTCCTGCTGTCCAGCACCTAAAATCCAGCATCTGAGGACCAGCAACTGATATCCAGTCCCTGATGTCCATCACCTGATATCCAGCACCTGATATCCAGCACCTGAAGTCCAGCACCCGAACTCCAGCATCTGATATCCAGCATCTTTTGTCAAGTACCTGATGTCCAGCATCTGAAGTCTAGCCCCTGGTGTCCAGTACCTGATATCCAGCATCTTATGCGAAGCACCTGATGTCCAGCATCTTGTATCAAGCACCTGATGTGCAGCACCTGATGCCAAGCACCTGATGTCCAGCACCTGATGTCCAGCACCTGATGCCCAGCATCTGATGTCCAGCACCTGATTCCCAGCACCTGATGCCCAGCACCTGATGTCTAGCACCTGATGTCCAGCACCTGATGCCCAGCATCTGATGTCCAGCACCTGATTCCCAGCACCTGATTCCCAGCACCTGATGTCCAGCACCTGATGCCCAGCACCTGATTCCCAGCACCTGATGCCCAGCACCTGATGTCTAGCACCTGATTCCCAGCACCTGATGCCCAGCACCTGATTCCCAGCACCTGATTCCCAGCACCTGATGTCTAGCACCTGATGTCCAGCACCTGATTCCCAGCACCTGATGCCCAGCACCTGATTCCCAGCACCTGATTCCCAGCACCTGATGCCCAGCACCTGATGTCCAGCACCTGATGTGCAGCACCTGATGCCCAGCACCTGATTCCCAGCACCTGATGCCCAGCACCTGATTCCCAGCACCTGATTCCCAGCACCTGATGCCCAGCATCTGATGTCCAGCACCTGATTCCCAGCACCTGATGCCCAGCACCTGATGTCTAGCACCTGATGTCCAGCACCTGATGCCCAGCATCTGATGTCCAGCACCTGATTCCCAGCACCTGATTCCCAGCACCTGATGTCCAGCACCTGATGCCCAGCACCTGATTCCCAGCACCTGATGCCCAGCACCTGATGTCTAGCACCTGATTCCCAGCACCTGATGCCCAGCACCTGATTCCCAGCACCTGATTCCCAGCACCTGATGTCTAGCACCTGATGTCCAGCACCTGATTCCCAGCACCTGATGCCCAGCACCTGATTCCCAGCACCTGATTCCCAGCACCTGATGCCCAGCACCTGATGTCCAGCACCTGATGTGCAGCACCTGATTCCCAGCACCTGATGCCCAGCACCTGATTCCCAGCATCTGATTCCCAGCACCTGATGCCCAGCACCTGATGTCTAGCACCTGATGTGCAGCACCTGATGTCTAGCACCTGATGTGCAGCACCTGATGCCCAGCATCTGATGTCCAGCTCCTGAAGTCCACACCTGACGTCCAGCAGCTGTTGTGCAGCACCTGATGTGCAGCATTTGATGTCCCATCTGGTGCTGATACACTTGTGTGGGGCAATGGCCTGCCATGGGAGACTAAGGTCGAGTATAGTTCAAATGTCTTCAATCACTGGAACAAAAAATGCGGGCCCATTTATGTGGAAAAGATTTGCAAGTTGTTGAAAATACTTACACACCTCATTAAAATTTTCACTGTGCTCCCTCCAATAATTTTTTGCTTCCGCCGCCCATGTACAATCATTTATTAAAGTCATGTAACAATTCGTTCACTTTTGCAGCTTTGACGCTCGGTTGTTTGTCCCTAATTCTTTGGTTCAGTCCATCAAGCAATCAATGACTGTGATGTTTGACTACAGTTTATTATATTTCAGGAAGTGACCTGCATGTTTTTAGTTTTCTTCTGTAGTTGACTCTAAAGGTGACCCGCTTCGACTACAAAGCCCATTGTGGGGAGGTAAAAGCTCGGGGGATATCGAAGCCATTTTAAACGTTTTGAAAATTCCGACTCTCCAGATTTCAACCTTTCGTATTTGTGGATCCCAAGATATCAACCTTAATCACTAGACTTAAAATTTAGCTTCCAAAAGCCCTGTTTTTGCAGGCAGTGTTCTTTCACCCTTTCGAATAATGTTGTCATGTTCTTCTGCCTCCATATTTCTTTGTCTTTGTGTTTTGGGTGGCACTATAGTTTTTTATATTTTTAATTGGTCCTTTATCGGGGGTTTGAATGCGGGTACACAGATCTTATGAATCAGCTAATTTCTAGGACAATCCTCGGTAATCAGTTAATCTTTAGGACCTTTCTCAGTTCATGTTTCTGTAACCTTTTTCCCTCTAAAATGACAGCCCAACAGTGGTTTTAAGGTTATAGATATATGTTGCTACTGCTATTGTCATAAAGCCTTGTATTTAAAGGTCTTAAACCTAGCCGCCTGGTTAGCCTAGTTGGTAAGGCGCCAGTCTATCGTGCGGGAGGCCCAGGTTCGATTCCCGGTGCCGGACCTTCACTCAGGGTCTTAAAATAACTGATGAGAAGGTGCTGCCTTTGCTCTAACATCTGCAAACGGTTAGACCTTCGCGTCTTCTCGGATAAGGACGTTAAACCG
>JAOBAT010055180.1:0-28049 GCA_026413305.1 Hydrozoanthus tunicans
GAAAATTTGATTCCCCATGAAACACCCGGAGAACGAATTCTCACAGAGCCGCAGCCTGAAAAGGCTAAGGTGCTCTGCTGCTTCAGGGATAAAGCCAAACATTGATGATTCAGAGATTGTTTTTGGTTTTTTAAAGTTTAGAGTTTGTTTGTACTCTTTGCCACACTATACTCTTGGAATAAGAACCTTTTTGCTTCAAGAATGTAAGAACACGAGGCTGAAACATGCCAAAAAAAAAGTGACATTCTCAGAAAATTACACGCTTTTTATAAGAAAAACTTTATTAGAACAACGAGGCTCAGATTGGCCAAAATTTAAGAACAAGTTAAGAACAAGCTGACGCTCGGGCTCAATAGCTGATCAAATCTTCTTAAAACTTTAATGAGCTTCAATCTTTACAGTTTTTCTCCTTTTTGCCTCAAGTTTTCCGCTGTACACCTATACTAACCCTGAAGTAAGTTCTTTAAACTATTTACGTGTATTGTAATACCTTATAGTTTTTGCTCAATTTAAACTATACATAGAGACAAGAACAATTGACAACGAAAACTTAAGAACGAGTCTCGGCTGAATTTACTGGTTCCTCAAAAAAAAGAGCCTGCATGTATATACTGTGCCTGGATATATTTTGGATACTGCACACAAGCGGTTTACAAAAACTGCATATTGCACGCTTTTAGCATTGTACACGTACAAGTTTGTTTCAAATCTGTCTTTAATTTACTGTCTGTCTCATTTCCGGCGTTATGTTTATCATGCCTTATTATTTAGGATCGTTCACTCGATCTCGGTTAAAGGCTATTAGTAAAGTTGCAATGGAGATTAGATGTCGAAAATGGCGGGCGCTGATTGGTCGAGAACTTCGGTCACTCTCGCTTCAATCATGCACTGCTAAGTGATTATAGCAATCTTCAAAATGGAGGCCAGATTTGTTGAACAGTTTAAAAAAATGCCGTACCTCAAAAGACTAAGTTGCAACAAAAATTGGAGTCAAGCTATTAAAAAGTAGGTAGGTAGGTAAACTAAGAGGCAAAATTTCCTTTCGCGAAACATTTATTTTCAAAACCGGAAAGCCGACAACTTTTAAAAGTGACTTTTAGGAAATGTTTCAAGTGCTCTGCCGAATGGTTTCAACAACAAAAAGAGTTCACGAACGAGAAAACGTGGAAATTAATAAAATGAATAAATGCTGGCAAAATTTTATGTTTCCGTGAGAAAAACTGACGGGAGCTATTACGAGAAAACAATCTTGCTATCGATCCGAGTTCTCCTCAACAGGCACGCACGCAAAGCATATTTAGGCGCGCGTTTTTTTTAAAATGAAAACTAAAATGTTTTGTTCTAGCGTACAGTTGGTGTCACACTATTTATACACGACCACTCAGTCTACAGTGTATGTTCGAGTACATTGCCCGACTTGTGTAACCCTCCGGGTTGGGACTCGTACCTGAGCAAGCTATATTATCATCAAAACAAAACATTTGTACGTACATCCGGTACAATTAAGTGTTGCTGCATGCACGGGGATTTTGCAGTAGCGTTCAAACTATAAGATAATCAAGACCGAAGCATACGGTTGGCGCTTTAATGTAGATATCATATAGTTTATGTATATATACGTTCACTCAGTTTTCAGGCCTATTCCGGGTCCTTACCGAATCCGCACCTTAAATCGCACTAAGTCGCAGTAATTTTTCACCCCTTTTTCACATAAACCGCTTTAAATTGCCTTAAGTAGCTCTAAATCGCGGCGACTTCAGCGAAGACCAGGAGTAGGCCTGTTTTCAGCTAAATATATTGCGCGGGGATTTGCAATATAGCGCTCAAACTATGGAGAAAAAAACTAAAGCGCACAGTTGACGTGTCTAACAAGTGAAAATATCATAAAAAATATACAGCCGTTCTACTGTGTATCAGTTTTGTATTACTTAAAAATTGCTTGTTTCTATCGGTTTTCGTGACCAAAATATTTCTATAAAACTACATTACATGCTTATTACACTTGGTAGGTTGGCCGAGACGACAAAAACTGCAATCGTTGTTGTTTGAAAAGTAACTGTAACTCTTTAATAACCATTTATTCCAGTTTTATGACCGCTTAGAAAATTGTATATAATGAGGAAAAACTGCTCAAGCGTGGTTTATATTGGAGGAATTTTTCAAGCTTGGAGGTAAATAAGATAGAACTGATAAAGAGATCGGTGCTAGATAATTGTTCTAGCGCATTTTTGCCAGTGTCTGAATAAAGTTTAATGTTTGAAAACATATTTAAAAAAAAATGTAATTTCTAGACACAAAAAATTGTTGTTGTTGTTGTTGTCTTAAGAGATATTGCGACCTTAACGTGACATACAAGGTCGAAGAAACGCAACCTCATTTACTGAGTTTGGGGTTCTTTTTGAAAAATTATAAGAACAACACGAAAAGTTAATTGGTTTTGGAATAATTTCATTCTTTTATACGAAATGCATCTTTTTGTAGCTACTGCACATGCGCGACAGTAGCTACAATGCATCGTTTTGATCGATAGAGTCGATTCTAGGTTGGTACGCCGTAAAAGACCGTACGAATTTTCCCGAGATTTTCTCCCACTGTAACTTGTAACCACAAAACTTAGTCGCACAAAGATTCCTGAGAGTTTTTCTCACTGCTTGGTGAGAAAACAATGCCTCATGTGTTTAGGTTATTGTTAGCCGCATCTACGGCTGCAGTTACACAGGAGTTATCTCTTGACGAGAAAACAACGCCTCATCTTTATGTTATTGTTAGCCGCATCTGAGCTCGCTAAGAAAAATCCATTAAAAATAAAATTTCGAAAAGATACCAAACTATTGTTTGGGCCGAGCATCGAACAGTTTCTATGTTGCAGTATGTCAGTTATTTGTCGAACAACCACTTATCTCGATAAATAGGGCTAGCCATTCAACGTACGAATCTTATGTAATCCGTAACTAAACAGTGAGTGGTATGGGCGCGTAGGCCTTACGACAACCTTATCTACATACTAAACAGCACCGTAATCACATACCTATGGAAACAAGAACGCAGTAGCTTCACGTACGCATTGCGGGCCTATTTTTAATATAAGCATTTTGTTGGACGCAGTTTTGAACAGAAATTAGCCGAACTGTTTTGCGCATGATCATGAAGATTGGTCACAAATATAAACAGTCTGGGTGTTGGCGCGAGTGCATAAGGAGAGGTCGAGTGTCAGAACAGACCTACAGCCGCTTGAGTCAGTAATATTAAGGTGGAAAAAACACCACTAAATACCGCGCAGTTCGGTTTGTCTTCAAACCAACAAAGCTAGAGAATTCGAGAACAGACTTTTGTGTAGATTTTTTTCTTACTTACGACGCCATGTTTCGAGGTAAGCCGACTATTATTACTGAATGCTAAGACTAAAGAGAACAATTTGTGTTTTGTTCGTTTTCCTACATCGAAACTCTTAATTCAGTATTTATATTTTACTTCGAAAGTAGAGTTTACGCCACATTTATGATACAAATTAGCTAGTGCATGTTCTCAGCGGTAAGCTGACCTATTATTTCAAAACTCGTTCAAGATCTAGAGAAGAGCTGTACTAAAACCCCGTTTAGACTTTAAGGATAAAACAAGGAGAAATTTTATACAAAATCACTTAATGTCAACGTTGTGTGGCCCGCACACGTTTGCGAGAAGATGCAATTACCTCCGACAAACTGCGTTCACTCTTAAGAAAATCAAACATGTTTGATACATGCGATCATTATTGCATTATTTCAGTACTATACTTTCAAGGAGAAAGCATGACTACTGCGCAAAAATATTAGTCAAGCTTTTTATCACAACAACACTAAGTTGTACAGTGATACTTTTTTAGAACTTCGTGTTGAAATCGTTTGTAAACGTTGAGCTGCTTTTTTCGTGTCATTGGCCGCATCAAGCCTCAGCGAATCTACTTGAATCGGTTTATTTCGATTTTACTTTTCGCTTTCCAAAGTGATAGCTGATCCAACCAAACCAGATCATTCGCCCATTTATGACAGCTCTGTTATATTTCAACAATAAACTCATTTCCGTGTCTTTGGCCTGTCACATAAACGCGAGGGGGATATGTTGGATGAATTGATAAAGTGTTTATGTCAGAGGCTAAAGATACAAAAAATCGTTTTATTGCTTTTATGAAATTACAAACAAACAAATATCAACAGTATAAGAGGCTCAACAGTGACTCAAATTCCCTTACATACATGTTATACGAAGGATGAAGTTTGATTTTGAACGGTCACGAATCAAGGAAAAAAATACACCTTTTGCTATTCATTTACGTCGCTATGCAAATTTCACTACAGTAACTGCATGTCTCTAACATGCCGGAAATTTCGGGGAGAAGTGCAAATGGTACGTTCTATTCTACTGGGAAAATTTCGAAAAATTTGGAAAACCTCAAAGGTATTCCTTATTTTCCATTCCGACCGGAATGACCGAAAATTTCTGTACCATTTCTAACTTCTTTCTCGTCCCCGACTCCATCGAACAAGTTTTTATTTTCGCGCGCTTGCATTGGCCACTTCTCCAAAGCAAAAAGGAGCACAACGTTCAGTGTGCAAGCTAATCTTTACAAACTGCTCTGCTTTCAGTCGGAAATCATTGCACTAGTTAGTTTGTATTAAGCTCTTTAATTTCTTAAACTGATGCTGTTAGATATTATGTGGAATTTGACCTTGATTTTACGATCTATCTCTCGATCTCGATCGGACTGCAGCCTGAACCGTGACAAACTTGAGCTCAGTAAGTAGTAATTGAAAATTTTCACTCATTTGGCGAGTTTCAGTGCTTATTGCTTTTAACGAACCTCCAAGTGTCCTTTTGGACGTTTAGAACATAATCTGTATTGCTTCCATCTGACATGATTTTCGATAAACATTAGCATTGAAACAACTCAACGTCACCGCGCGATCACGAGAGCCTTGTCACATGTCGTCTGCCACGCCAGAAACTGTACCATTACTCCGCGAAAATTTTTATCAACTCCAACCGGTTTTTTTCTCGTAAAACGGTAAACGGAAACGGAGAACGGAAAACAAATTCATTTGGACGTTTTCGATAGTACATCCCAAGAACATGCCATCGAGCTTTACGCTATCTGTAACACTAGAGCTTCATGTTCCCTGGATCTAGACAGTACCACGGCTGCATGCTTGATGGAATCTGGTTGCAGAGACTGTTCAAAGAGCCTCTGAAATTAAGCCAGTGATCCGCACACTCGGCCAACTAAAATTGGTAATAGATGTGTTGCAACAGTTCTTTGTCATAAATATCTGAGACTCTTTTTAACTCCTCGTTCTTTTCTCCACTCTTCTTCATATATAAAAAGTAGAATGAAGTCGAATAAATATATAGACTTAACAAATTCAAGGTTTTGTATGGTATCGTTGTTTGCATTGAAACGTATTGTTTTGAAATGTAAGAATGTTTTGACTAATAAATACTATTCTTCAAACATTCCTCACGTCTAATGTGTCATATTGAGAACTCAGATAACTCGAATAGTTTGTTATCTTAAACAACTGAAACCTCCCGGTTCGTTTTGTACTATTTTTTACTTCGGCTTGCAGCAAAAGTTCGCCGACCTGCAGTGTTGTCGATGGCAGCAAACCGCGTCTTTTCTCTTCAGGTTCTCCACTTACTTTAACTTATTACCAGACTCATTTTTTTTCTACCCTGATTTAGATTAAAGTTTTGTGTGGTTCACTGTCTGACATGTTTCTAACAAAAAAATATTCGTTATTGCAAGTGTAAAAGAAAAAAAAAGTGTGTATGTATATCACTCTGATACAACATATATCAGTTGTCTTAAATAAGTCTGTATCTTTCCTTTTTAACATTATAGTTGACATTTGGTGATTTCTTATTAAATCTTTTTTTCCTCGTTGAACAACCACTTTCTGTGTATTTCAGTTACCTCGACCTTCCTGGGCTCCATTTTGTTCCTGGCTGTGTTTAAGCATATGTCTGCTGCGTGGATAGACATGTCGTACAATTTTGAGAGCAAGACAGTTTACTGGCCCGGAGGCAAGAGGTTCAACCTCACCGTAAAGCAGAAGGGAATGACAGAGGAAGGTTTCTACTACGCAAGTTATGACATCTTTGGCAGCGAGCATGGCGGAACACATATCGATGCTGCAAACCATTTCTGTGAAGGCAAGCCAAGCGTAGATCAAATACCCTTGGAAAAGTTGATAGGACCTGCTGTTGTAGTGGACATAACGGAGAAGACAGCAAATAATCCAGATTACCTGTTATCTGAGGAAGATTTGGAAGACTGGGAGCGCGCCAATGGAAAGATGCCCAATGGATCCATTGTACTAATGAACTCTGGATGGGGAAAGTACTGGCCTGATTACAAAAAATTCCTGGGAACTGCTACTGGGAACAGAAGTAACCTCCACTTGCCAGGTAAAATGGCCAGACAGATACGCACCAGTTGCATTTCTCTGTTGATCAATGTTGACATACGGGGAAGGTAGATATACAAGAAAGACAGGTTCATGGATGGATAGATTGATTGATCAGTTTAATATTGTATAAGATCATCACAGCTTAGTCAAAATAACATACAAGGCAGGACAGAGAATAAAGAAAAGGGCTCTACTTTTCATCTGGAACTTAAAAAAATAAGCGTAATAGGGACTTTAAGGTTCTTTGAAAAAACGATGGTTAAAGTTTATCTCGCTAGGAGGTTTAAGTCTTTAAGTAAGGAAAAAACTAAGAAAACTACTTAACTTCTATACAGATTTTCACAAACGTTTCTGATCGCTTGGCGTCGGAAAAGTAAAACTGCAATGAATACTTAAAAAGGCGGCTGATGAGAAATTCAACTTTTTTTGAAGTTCACTACTATTATTAGTAATTTTTTTTTTTTACTAATTTTGATGTTGTTATTGATATTTTTAATGTTATTAATGAGAATAGTAGTAACTAAACTGTCACTGCCTTCAGGTTTCAGTCCCGAAGCAGCTAGATGGATCATAAAGAGCGGTAGAGTGAGTGCAGTTGGTGTGGACACAGCCTCGTTAGATTATGGCCAATCGAAGCGTTTTGAGTCTCATGCAATATTTTGTGAAGGAAACTTGCCAGGGTTTGAAATGGTTGCAAATCTAGATAAGCTTCCTGCCAGCGGTGCTACTGTTTACGGTGCCCCGGTGAAATTCAAAGACGGTACTGGTGGACCAACAAGAATCTTTGCTGAAGTAGCAAAAGAAGAACAATGCAAGACACAAGAAACGGAAGTGAAATGGCTGGACATGACGCACGCGCTAGTAAATGGAACAGTGACCTGGCCTGGATCAATCCCCTTTACTCTCACCTCGGCTTATGATACAAATGTGACAAGGGATGGGTTTTATGCTGCAATGTACAACTACGAATGTTCGGAGCACAGTGGAACCCATCTTGATGCACCTATACACTTCGCTGAAGGGAAACGGACCACTCATGAGATTCCACTAAACCATCTGATTGGACCGGCTGTTAAGATTGACATTAGCAAGAAAACTGCACTGAACGTGAATTATCAGTTAACGACTTCTGATATTGAGGAATGGGAAAAAGAGAATAGAGAGGTACCAGAAGAAGCTATCCTGATGGTTTATACAGGGTGGGGGAAGTTCTGGTCTGACAGACCAAAATACCTCGGACTAAAAAACAGTTCTTTGAACTTTCCTGGTAAGTTGCTATACATCACATCCTACAGCTAGCAATAATCCTTTCTGTCCAAGTTGCATATTAATTGCAAGTTCTCCTAACTAGATCCCATACTTATTATGGATCAAGTTTGGGAGAATTTCATTTTTCATCTTCAGCAGCTCACTTTGTTTGATCAATTGTTATATTCTTAGTACCATTGGAGTTCTTTTGTTTGTGCTATGTAAGGAGAAAATAGATGTTGGTAGCTGAAGTGTGCGAAGGAAGGTCAGTTAGTATGAGCAGGCTGACTAACACGGATCGTTCTTGGGAAACAGATTATGTGTGGGAACATTGAAATTGTTTGTTAATCATGACAGGATCTTTTGATCAAGCCCGAACAGTTGTAACGACAAATGGAGTAATCTTTATCCTTGTAAACCTCTGTTTAAAATAAAATTACCGATTGTTGGGGAAAAGGTGCCAAATACTTAAATAGTGCAAAAGATTGTTGACCAACTTAAATTCGTGCGCCAAAATGCATCTCTTTTCTAAATGCGAACTTGCTTAGTAGTCGTTTTTGATCTGTAAATATTATTTCTATTGCAAATAGTTCACGGAACAGCATTCTTGGAATAGTTGACGCATTTCTAAAAAGTCTAAGGCCAGTTTTGCGGTTGATTTCTTTTTTACCTTTTGGGTGGTGTTTACTAAGTGGAGAGTAACAATAGATGGGCTTCATGAGCCCCAAACAACTAGATACAGCGGCAGTCAAAACAGGCACAAAACCACGATGAAACAAACAAGGAATGACAGATTTAGGTCGCTTACAAACTAAATTGTACATGCAGAACGAGTTACAAAGAAGAATAGGAACAAAGTTGATCAACATGTAATCTTGAAAGACATCTGGACTGTTTTTAAACAAATTACTTCTCTTGGTATATATGCACTTATTGACAGGATCTGTACTCTGTTGAAGCCTCGTTTTGCGGAGCAGAAGTAAAAACCAAAATGTGGAAAAAGTATCAAGGATCGAATACCCAAAATTTCAAATGGTATCTCAATAATGCTATAAAGTATCCTGGCAACCTTTTTTTGCAGGACCCAAATTTCAAGATTTAAGAATATTTAAAAGAAAAGGTTTGTTAATCTTATAGGAATTCACCCTGACGCCGCTGAGTGGATGGTGAAGCGTAAAGTGAAGGCAGTTGGACTAGACACCGCCTCGCTGGATTATGGACCATCCAAGAATTTCCAATCTCACCAAATCTTGTTCAAAGCCAATATTCCCGGATTTGAGAACGTAGCCAATCTAGACCAACTACCCGCCACTGGTGCCATGGTGTTTGCTGCTCCAATGAAGATCAAGGATGGCAGTGGAGGGCCCCTCAGGATCTTCGCTAAACTCGGTGGAGAGTGTCCTACATCTGGAGCATCTTGGCATCGTGCTGTTACTGGATACATGATGTTTATCGTAGTTCTGTTTGCTTGTTGTTTGTAGCTTTCTGATCGAACAGTAAGAACTGATAAAAACTTAAGAGCCTAAGTTCAGTGTTTTTTGCTAAAAAAGTTCATGTAGAACCATGCACAGAATATTAAAGAAATGGGATCTCGAAGAACTGTGGTAATAAAATCGTCTAATAAATTGGCCTTTTAACCATACCGGTAGCAACTTCATAAACAGATCAATTCATCTTTATCACTTTACATCTTTATCACTTTATGACAAAGTAGACAGAAACCAGAAATTCTTGGTCATCTATCAAAAGATTAATTGAACACATTCAAATCAAAGTTGTACCAAGCACTTGTTGGAGAACCGGATACCTTATCGGCCTGGTAACGATTTTTGCATGAACTTTGACTCAAATCGAAAGTTCTTCCGTTATTGAACTGTTCGTAAGTAGCTGGGCAAGCCGCTCAAGCTAACCAGAAACTCGAAGTGGTCAAACAAGCCCTAAAACAACAGGATTTGTAAATTGTCGTGGTCATCTGACTAATAACGTCATTGCTTGATACCTATATGCTCATATCCACACGTTTAGTGTAAACTTATTGCATTTACTGTTGACGAGTTAATTACATTTAGCGTTAATTTTTGTTACAGTTTAGCGGTGATATAACTAATCCATCAGAGATTAGACCCCAGCAGAAGCAGGTTCTCATTTGTACAGCTGAGCCGACTGGAACAAGTCGGGCTCGAACTCGCGACCATAGCAATACAAAAACAACTATGAAACGTAGAAGATCTTTTACAAAGGGATGGGAATGTAAAGGTATGAAATGCTTCGACGCAAAATACAATAATGCATACTTCAGCTACTACCAGCCCTACTTTGAGAGAACTCTTCAGTATTTTGCCCTTTTGATCAATTTTCATTGCCAATTAACCTATTTTGTTTTGTATGTATGAAGAAGCCAGGTGTTGATAACTGTCTGCGACTGAAAGTGTCGACAAATGGCAAGACGCGGTTGATGGCAAAACTTTATGCCTCCGTGAGAAAAAATGACGGGAGCTATTACAAGAAAACAAGCTTGCTATCGATCCGAGCTGTCGTCGACAGGCACGCACGCAAAGCATGTTTAGGTGCGCGTTTTTTAAAAATGAAAACTTAAGTTTTTTGCTCTAGGGTACAGTTGGTGTCACACAATTTATACACGACCACTCAGCCTACAGTGCATATTTGAGTACATTACCCGACTTGTGTAGGTTGGGGCTCGTACCTGAGCAAGCTATATTATTATTAAAACAAAACAATTGTACGTATATCCGGTACAATAAATAAAGCCTTTTGTTGTTGCATGCACGGGGATTTTGCAGTAGCGTTTAAACTATGGGATAATCAAGACCAAAGCATACGGTTGGCGCCTTAACCTTTTCAGCCCTAAAGCATTTGTCAACATCTAAACTCTCCTTACAGTAAACAAAAGAAAACAAGCTCGTTAGTGCTGAAAATTATGAAATCCACTAAAAACTCTTGAAGACGAATTAAGAAATTCTCCCAAACTTTTCATAGGAATACTATGGACTTAATTCGGGAGAATTTACAAACTCATCTTTGGGCACTCTTAGGGGTTAAAGGTCATATAATTTATATGTATATACGTTCTCTCAGTTTTCAGGTCTATTCCAGGTCATTACTAAATGCGCACCTTAAATTGCAGTAATTTTTCACCCCTCTTTTACTTAAACCGCTTTAAATTGCCTTAAGTCGCTCTAAATCGCGGCGACTTCAGTAAAGACCAGGAGTAGGCTCTGTTTTCAGCTAAACATATTGCGCGGGGAATTTGCAATATAGCGCTCAAACTATGGAGAAAAAAACTAAAGCGTACAGTCGACGTGTCTAACAAGTGAAAATATCATAAAAAATATACAGCCGTTCTACTGTGTATCAGTTTTGCATTACTTAAAAAATAAAACTAAGGGTTGCTTGTTTCTGTCGGTTTACGTGACCAAAACATTTTTAAAACTACATTACATGCTTATTACAGTGGGTAGGTTGGCCTTGACGACAAAAACTACGATCGTTGTTGTTTAAAAAATAACTGTAGCTCCTTAATAACCATTTATTCTAGTTTTCTGATCGCTTAGAAAATTGTTTCTAGTGAGGAAAAATTGCTCAAACGTGGTTTATATTGGAGGAATTTTTCTAGCTTGGAGGTAAATTAGATAGAACTGATAAAGAGATCGTTGCTAGATAAATGTTCTAGCGCATTTTTGCCAGTGTCTGAATATTCTTTAATGTTTGTAAACACATTAAAAAAATGCAATTTCTAGACACACAAAAAATTGTTGTTGTTGTCTTAATAAATATCGCGACCTTCACGTGACATGCAAGGTCGAAGAAACGCAACCTCATTTACTGAGTTTGGAGTTCTTTTTAAAAAATTATAAGAACAACACGAAAACTTAATTGGTTTTAGAATAATTTCATTTTTTTGTACGAAATGCATCCTTTTGTAGCTACTGCGCATGCGCGACAGTAGCTACAATGGATCGTTTTGATTGATAGAGTCGATTTTCCCGAGATTTTCTCCCACTGTAACTTGTAACCGCAAGACTTAGTCGCACAAAGTATCCCGAGAATTTTTCTCACTGCTTGTTGAGAAAACAATGCCTCATGTGTTTAGGTTACTGTTAGCCGCATCTACGGCTGCAGTTACACAACGAGTTATCTCTTGACGAGAAAACAACGCCTCATCTTTATGTTATTGTTAGCCGCATCTGAGCTCGCTAAGAGAAAATCCATTGAAAATAAGATTTCGAAAAGATACAAACCTATTGTATGGGCCTAGCACCGAACAGTTTCCATGTTGCAGAATGTCAGTCGTTTGTCGAATAACCACTTATCTCGAACAATAAGGCTAGTCATTCAATGTACGAATCTTATGTAATCCGTAAACAGTAAGTGGTATAGGCGCGTAGTCCTTACGACAACCTTTTCTAAAATAGCTGTACATACTAAACAGCACCGTATTCACATACCTATGGAAATAAGAACGCAGTAGCTACACGAACGCATTTCGGGCCTATTTTTAATATAAGCATTTTGTTGGACGCAGTTTTAAATAGAAATTAGCCGAACTGTTTTGCGCATGATCATGAGGTTTGGTTACAAATATAAACAGTCTGGGTGTTGGCGCGAGTGCATAAGGAGAGGTCGAGTGTCAGAACAGACCTACAGCTGCTTGAGTCAGTAATATTACGGTGGAAAAAACACCACTAAATACCGCGCAGTTCGGTTTGTCTTCAAACCAACAAACTAAAAAAATTGAGAACAGACTTCTTGTTTAGGTTGTTTTGTAAGTGACGACGCCATGTTTCGAGGTAAGCTAAGACCAAAGAGAACAATTTGTGTTTTGTTCGTTTTCCTACATCGAAACTCTTAAATCAGTATTTATAATTTTTTACTTCGAAAGTAGAGTTTACGCCACATTTATGATATAAATTAGCTAGTGCATGTTCTCAACGGTAAGCTGATCTATTATATATTTTAAAACTCGTTCAAGATCTAGAGAAGAGCTGTACTAAAACCCCGTTTAGACTTTAAGGATAAAACAAGGAGAAATGTTATATAGTGTCAACGTTGTGCGGCACACATGTATATGGAAACCGCTGCGATGGCGAGGAAGAGCAAGTACATGTATTAAGGAACAGAATTCTCATGTTCCCGACTAACCTCTGCCAAACTGGTGCTGCGAGTTTTGTTGTTTACAGCCGATGAGGAAACAGTTTGTCTGGCTTAATGGGAGAACAAATTAACTCGTGTTTCCATGTGTAGTTCTCGGAAAAAGCAAATTCAAATAATAAATTGAATATAGCTTCTGAATTTGTGTTTAGAACTCGCAGTGACAAGTAAAATCCTTACCTTCAGTATCTGGTTTTGGAAAATGAGAAGTTTTACATGGAAGTGCATGCAACGTTCAAATAATTATTTTGTGACACTTCACTCACGGTTTTGACAACCTATAAGTTACCTTCAGTAAAAACTAGCAAGTTAGGTTTAAAACCATGGGAAAAAATTCTTTTAATCAAGTATCACTAGTTGGTACAAAAAACACCTTGCCGAGATCTATCATTACGAGCTCCATTCCTCCTTTTGTCAAAACAGTTTTGAATCCGGCCGGTATGTGTGGTTTTATGCAGCAGATCGATAGGCATAACTATCTAAAACTAATAACATCAGAATATTACTGTCTTGACAGGCAGATTGTAGTGAAAACACTGTTAAGGTGTTGTCGCGGTTTTGCACACGAGTAGAAAATAGTTTGGAGTACAAGTTATATCCTTTTAAAGAATGACAAACGGAACACATTTGTCAACAACAACAACATAACCTAAAGAACATGCTTCCCTTTGACCTTGCAGGGTCCTTTCAAAATTTCGGAGAGAACAGACAAATGATGAAAGATATGTTATGCCCACAAATAGGAAGTCACTTTCGGAAACACCTACGTACGGAACTGATGTCTTAAAATATTGATCAGTTAAAAAAACGTCTATGAATTGTTACCACCTACAAGTTTGCCAAACCAGTTGTGGTTGGCTTCCGCCATTCAACGTAGGCACGAATTTCTTTTAGCAATTGAAATCACAAAAGTGAGGGATGGGATGGAGAGAAGGCCAAACCTTCCTGTGTCACAGAAATTAGAAAGTACCTTCTTCATAGTTTCCCTTTGTAGGAAGAGGAGCTAAATGTCTTAGGTGAATCTGTGCTGTTAGTCTATGTCCACGACTTCTCTACAGCCATAGGGTTCATACCCTTTTGACTTTCTAAAACTTCTAACTTTCCAGGTTTTCCATGACCCTTGTGAACCCTGCTCAAGAAACGGACGCAATGGATCAATCTTTTGGGCTCCGGCTGCTAGAAACCTTTCAAACTCTAAATTGAAATATCACGAGGCAATATCTCACTTTTCGGGTTTGCTTTACCCCTTAGAAAGGAATTGATCGCTAAAGTGATTTAAGGTTATCTTGTTTAGGCTAATAGCACTCTTTGCTTGAAGGTGCTTTCAAACTGCAATGTGCTTTGAATTAATGCTCTTCTTCTTGCTTAGAGCAGTTATAGCCTTGTGAAAAGCGACACATCTTAGCTGATGACCACCTTCTGTAAAACTAAGAATACGTTTCTTTTGTGTTACAGAACTTTTAGCCAGACCGACACATTTTGGGGTGTTTCGCCTCGTGTAGAACGACTTTTACCAGCTAATGGTTTGGTTTTTCGCTTTCTTGAAAAAGCAGCGTCTTCATGAACACTGTGATTTACGCTGAGATTTTGAGCTTCCTGAACAGGATCACTTTATTCATGCTCATTTTCAGGTCTCAGATGGAATTAAAGTCCTTCCCTGAACTTTGCAGGGCAACAACTGATTCGAAATACCGGCTGCTCTTATGAACAAGTGCTTCATGAAAGGAACACAAAACATTAACAGTTCAGTAGGAAAATATTCGAGTGGTTATGATTAACACATTTTTCAGCTTGTTCGATGTTACCAAAAGTTGCTAGAACTTTGAAAAGGCACGGGAAACGAAAAAAGGAAGGCTAAGCATAACTAGGACAGAATTAAAACAGTTTTAAGAAGACAAAGTTGACAAAGTTTAAGATAATAGAGGAGAAATCATGTTAGGAGAAAATCTTAAAAATATTGATCGATGTTTTTTTCCACAAACGCTGACATTCAAAGGCAAAGTGTAGACTTGACGCAAAATAAAAGAGACAAGACTTTCATAATAATCTTGAGTGTTGAATGAGGTGAAATTATCAGAGCCGTTTTCTTTCAGACAAAATTTGGGGGACGTCCAGCTAATCAGTTGTTTTAACGTCGAGTCTTCCAGGTGGCCCGAGAGAGTGCGACTTCCGTTTCTGCGGACACGCCCAGTGTTCTCAGCCGCATGTCCCATTCTCAACGGGAGAGCTAGAGAAAGCTTGGAGGGGATGTTGTTGTACTAAGAATGTAAGAAGGTCAAACAATTGTTTGGCTTTCCTTAAGTGATTTACTAAAGCTCACAATGTCATTGTTAAGATGTAAAAAACTTACCACCATTATTATACGAAATCAAAAAGAATTACCGCTCTTGAAGAAAAAAAAACACACACATTAACGTTTTGTTAAAAGAATGTTGTAGAATGTGGTAGGTTCTTCTGAAAAACGTGACTAAGGGTGCGGGGAGGTTGCTTAAGTTCCGGTCTTTGCACTAACTGATAAACTCGCCACAATCGACTTTACAACGCAATGCGAACTAAAAGCGACAACGTTAAGTCTAAAATATACATGTAAATAGCTGCATTTGGATCGTGGGAAAAAATCTTCTCACGAAGGATATTAATTTACACAAAACAACCTTCTTTCGAGAACTGGACCTATTTTACGTATAATTTGACATGCTAATCGGTACACTTTAAGGTTATAAGTTAAGAAAAATGTTTCGTGTCCGAACAGGACGTATGGCGGTTTTCAAGTATTTACAATTCCGATAATAAGACGTTTTATTTAAACACTATTAACGGTGTGAGCTATTAAAACAAGTGGTTTTGTTTAGTGTATAGATGAGACGTGTGTCACGAATGGGGTGAAATTACATCGGATTTCCTAAAGAGTTTCGTCAAGAATGTCTTCGTATTTCCTGTTACATACATATATATATATATATATATGCTATCAAGCATACCAAAAGCTCTTAATAGCAAAGAGACACAAGTTAAGTTGATCGAGGGAGAACTTCAAAGATGGCAAAGAGTCATGATTCTCAAACGCAATGCTTTAAATTTGTCTTTCTTTTTGCATTACTTTTCGAGATTTCTCGCCCGAGCACCTTCGTCTTAGGGAGTATAAATAATGGAAGTTCAATTGCAAGTCTCGCCTCTCCCTCCCAACGATGCCACTGTCCATCGTATCAAATCCCGTCTTTCATTTTAAAGATGTACCAAAGAATTGCTTCAATGAAAGGGATCAGTTCTCCAACCGCGAAACTCATCGCAAGAACATTTCCAGGCAAAAGTAAGTACCAAAGAACAAGGTAGTGCAATAATTCCATAGCTATAATCCCTAACTCGCACATTAGCAATCATAGTAGCCTGTTTTTTAAACATCCGCCGTTCAGATTCACTGATTAACGTTTTTTTCTCAGTCCGTTGGCGAAACTTATTTATACAGCACAACAACCAATTTTAACCAAAATGTCCTTAGCTCCGCTTCCAATGTGAAGTACGAAAGCAAGTTTCAACTCTCTGCGTTAATTTTCATATCCAAATTCAACTTTTCGTGTCATGGTTTTTCTTTTCTTTAGTGATTTAAGTCACCAAATCAATCTGTTGGAAAGCGCGACTAAGCTTCTTTCAATATTTGCAACAATCAGTTGCAATTACACATGGTCTTTAAATATAAATATCAAGACTCTTTCATTCAATTCATGCCACATCTTTTTTTAATTCAAAACACAAGTGAGTCAGGTTCACGAAGTGCATTTGGAGTAAAACTCTGCGTCATATATACAGCTTGACGACCAAACTTCTTCTTCTAGTTTGTGACATTTACTTCACCAAGGTCAAGAAAGTAATAAAATGAAACAAGGAGATTGAACAAGGAAGCAATCTATTTCGGAAAACATGCAAAGTCCAGATTAAAGTCCCTTTAACGGCTTATTCAAATACTTGAACGATTAGTGTTGATATGTCTTTTAATGAATATATGACTCCATATCATTTCATTTATTTGTATAGGGCTTGAAAGGTGCGTACTGCGTTCTAAAACAACGGCCGAAACTGTTCAGAAATCTAAGTGTCCGACGACCTATACTGAGTGAATACTCCTAACTTTTGATCCAAGCTACTTCTCTTTCAGTGTTTTGGAAACTAACTCGTGTGTAATCAGTGTCTGGACTTGTGGAATCTAGCCTTCAAGTTAGATACTTGAAGCACTCTAAAAGAAGAATCCACTTCACGCGTTATTTCTTAGAAAACTCTTCTTTATTACTAACAAGATATCTCCCATTGTTTATTGAGTACATACTTGTAATAAGCACGTTTTTAAAGCTGTCCTTTCAGACACTCATCCAAATTTTTGAGCGAAACAGTTCTTGTCTGGGGTTACGAAGCAATAATATGGCAATAATATTTCTTACGTAACATGTGTCAACAACTGAAAGCGCTACCAGTTGCCACCCAAAACCATGCACTTCTAATTTGAAAAGAATAAAGGCACAGTAGCGCATTCAGTGTTCATGGTTTGTAAACAGAAAAGTCTGAAAACGGGCATAAGGCAGCGCACCATCGCACATGCAGTGCACGCTTCGTAAAAAGGATTAACAGACTTTCGAAACTCTTTCGGTATGAATTAAACTGCATAGTTAAACTTAATTGTTTTTAAAATAAACATAGGAGTTTTTAGTCAGACAAATCATATCAATGCCTCTCAGCTTTGAATCAAAACTTGTTAAAGTTTGATAGATTTAAACAGACATCTCATTGTTTTCAGCCTAGTCTTATTTAACTGAGAAATAATCTCAGTTTGGCAGAGTATTTCGGCTATGCTTTGCCAACTTGTCATTAATGACTTGTGTCAAAATTTTAACAGAGGTATCCAAAATAATTAGAATATTAAGTCGAGCCCAGAGTTTCTTAGTTAAAACAAAGTACGTATTGTGGCGGAGTTCTATAACTTTAAAATATTAGCATCGGCGACAGCGTCATAGCGGGAACCGCATGGAAAGAGTTGCTGTAGGGAAAAGCCAATTTCCATTGTTTCACTCTTTTTTTTATAAGAACGTCGAACTTTTCTCTTGAGGCTGAACGTTCTTAAATATTTCTGCTATTTTCATCGTTTCGCGCTTCTAAGCACGATTTTAAATGAAGTTTGTACATTTCAAACTTTCAATTCTAGGTTGGTTTTAAAAAGTCGTTAGCGCAGAACTATCGAAACACCTTTCGAGACTGAAAACTGGCAAATAAGGGATTTCTGTATTTTATAGACTAAAATATTCCATTATATTTCTTCCATTTCCGTAGGATTGTCTTGGGGAAGACCATCCGTCTATTTCAACCTTACTGCCCTAAAGCAATCTGCAACCCTGGTGAAAGCCAAGTTTCATACGCTTATAGCAAGGTCAAAGTCAAACGAGACAACAGGAATTAAACTGGTTCTCTATGATATATTTACTGTTGACAAACTTTCATCACGCACATTTTCATCAAAAGAGTCCGGTTGGACAGCATTTGATGTCAAGTCTCTCAAACCAGTTACGAGCTGGATTAAGAACCCGTCACGGAACCAAGGGGTGGAGATGAGATTCTGGCGAGGAATGAAAAAACTTGACAAAACCTTAGCCGTCAAACGTCTGCCATGTATTGACCAGCCATGGCTCACTCTCTACTATTACAACAATGATGCAAAAGCAACAGTTTTGGGCTTTGAGAAAAAACAAAACTAGCTGTAAATGAAAGTAAACCCCAAAAGTATGCAACGAAAGAGTCGTTATGACTTTTGGCAGGATTCGGTTACGGCGCTGTTTATAATAATCCGTTTTATGACCAAAAGATGACCTTAAAACTGAGATTTACAACTATTTCCTTGTTGAGACGTGAGCTTTAACCGAACTCAGAAGTGTTAAAAAACATACTCTGTATATATGCAACAACAAACAGATGATTTGAAAATTGTATACGAGACTAAAGTGAAGGCATTGACAGTTATCACAACCCGTGCACTTACTACACTAAAACAGATTCTTAGTGTAAAGTAGTATTTAATCACTAAAGTTGAAAAATCTCAGTGTGTTGCCGTAATTCAAAGATTAAAATATTTTCGACTTAAGAAAAAAGTTAGACAGATTTTATCCACTTCAAGCATAAACATTGAGAAAGGGACTCTTTCAGACTCTGGGCCACAATGATAACGTCTGATCGTGGTTAAAGTCAGGGCACGTATTAGTTCAAATTCTTTCCACAGTCCTGGGGGTTGTCAAAACGTCTATGAACTGTTATAAAGCAGAGGCATGTACCAATGTGATGATCATAAATCAAAACTTTTAGAATCGTGCCATTGAAAAGGCCCCCTGGAGAGGACTTCTTGTTTTTTTAAAAACACAAAATTAGTATTAGAAAACTGATTTGTAAATACAGTCCTTAAGGCAATGTTTCTCGTTAGCAATAATTCAAATTCAAACATTTATGTTGTTATTCTAGTTATCCTCAAACTCAGAGAACAATTTATGCCCTAAAACCCAAAGGTTTTTTCAAAATCTGCCATTATAGTTTAAAGTTAAGCCTAGAACACAGATCAACTTTATTTCCAATGGTGCTCAGTGCACGCTTTTCTTTATAAAAACCAGAAACTTTCGGCTAAGGCTGGGCTGTTCTTAAACTCATTTTTTGGCGACTTTAGCCTCAAAATGTTCTTAAGTTGTTCTTAATCTTGATGTACATAAACAGTGAGTTAGCTCCCCGAAAAAAAGCGCTCTACGAAATACTTGTTTGTTCAGTATAATTTCTTATAGCGGTATGCAATAAACAGAGAAACCTTGTCTCTACGGATAAACAAAGCAGGGGTAAGGTTTTTATAGTCACATTTTCAAACTGTGCTCAAGGGTTCAATAATGCTCTTAATATCATCTGATCAAGAACTCAGACCCGTGTTTATTCTTAGCTTGTTTATAATTTATGGACTTTCTCAGCCTGGATGTTCTTATAAAGTTTGTTCTTATAAAAATAGAGTGTATCTCGACCCGTTTTTGCGGCAATCAAACATGTCATCAATCTATCTTTGTTTAGCTACTAGACTATTCTTAAAGGGGGGAATTACCTTAGTCAGTCCAGTAACGTTTTTGTAACTACACTGCAATTAAGGTAAGAAATACAACTGTTGTTGTTGTTGTAGGAATTCGCACATCGCATCAGCAAATTCTAGAAGCAAATCCAATTTTTGAAGGTACCGAAAAGATTAAACACTGCTAAAACTTATCAAATGTGTTTGCTTAACACTAAGTATAACTGGTTTTACTGTTTCAAATGCATGGTAATATTCATCAAACCCGCTATCACAATGCCTCTATCAGTCCAACATCTTGCATTCGAAATCATACTTTGTACAAAGCCATAAAGTAACTATTCAATATATCGTGACGAAATAAAAAAAATTGTTTTTAAAAACTTCGTGTGTTCTTCACCTCTATTGTCTGAAATGAAAAGACTATATTCTACTGTTTCCTATGGGAAGAATTTAGTTGTCAATTACTATGTTTTATAATAAAATTTGGATCGGTTTCAAGAATTGGACAGCACGCAACTAAAAAGACAACAAACAAGGACCGGAAATCAATGTACGTTTGTGTCTGAAGAAGTAAAACGTACCACAGAGAAACAAAATATTGCCTTTCAAACATCAACCCTACATAGTCTCTCATTCTGGACCTAATTCTGGAATAATTAAACTATCGTGTTACACAGATGAAGCGTGCGTCAAACAATCTCAAATGCTGACGAGTATAATGGCGAACTTTTGGAAGCAGATCCTGAGAAGTCTTTTATAACATCAGTTTTTCTTTTACTTTGTTTAATGTTTTACTGTTGCAACTTAGCTTGAAAGTAAAAGCTATTTGGTGAGTTTTGTTAGAACAGTTAATCTTTATAACCCGTGTGGTATTATACTGCGTGCATACCTTATGCATATAAAGGGTGGCGATTTTACTGAAAATTATTTTGTCTACATGTATGAATTACACGCTTTTTTGAATAAGAATCAGTCATATTCGCCGAGGCTCATTTTTCTAAATTTTTTGGCGATTTGAGCCTCAAATTGTTCTTAAAATGTTCTTATTTCTATAAACTAAGCCAAATTGTTGCATTGTTTATGACTGTATTGGAAAACGAATTTGGTCAGTTTATCCCTGCGAATTTATCGTGGATTCGCCAACATTTTCCCCGAGACGATTTCCAGTGATTATAAACTGTGAAGCATTTCTTGTTTATTCTTTAATGTTCAGTTAAAGAGAATGAGCTATCCATCCCGAGCCCCAGCTTGTTCTTAGTTTTTTCTTAAATTTTGGTCAATCTGAACCTCGTTGTTCTTATAAAGCTGCTCTTACAAAAAAAATGCATGTAGCGCAACTAGCTTTGTTTTGCGTAACATATTATTTTGAAAGTTTAACTCACAAGGCTTGTTGCGCTAATTTGAATGCATAGGATCTCTAAAGATCGCGCCAAAAAGACTTTATAATAGTACTTTATTGGGGTTACATACATACATACATACTTTATTTCCAAATCCCATAAGGGCTTTTCAGTGGAAATATTCCAAGAACAAACACAACCACAGTTAAAAAACCCAACTGATTGGAGGCAGACCAGTTGACTATTTACAAGCGTGGTGGATTTGACTCTGGGATCACCGAAGCCAAATCCTGTCAGTCGTCAGAGTGGAATTTGAACCCGGGACAAACGCATGCAAACCCGGCACCCTAACCACTGAACCACGCTGCCTGCAGTATGCATAAAGATTACTTATTTCAGATGGGACTTCTAAAAAGAACACAAAAACACCATTCAGCATTTAACATTAAAAATAACCAAAACATACAACCGTCAGAGGACAAACATTTTGTTTTTGCGCGTAACATTTTCAGCCTGTATTTGTTCAATTTTTATCTGAATATACTAATATACTAACTACTGGTAAAAATTTATTGAAGCTAAACGATGTTATTGTACGTTGCTACTGTTATTCTAACTTGTTATATACAGGTGTTACTGTCATAGTTATCGATGTTGTTAATGTTATTATTATATGTTATGTGTTATATAATAATACTAATAACAAATAATAATAAATTACTATAGCGCCTTTTCCTTAAAGTTCAGAGGCGCTTTACATTAAATCGTAATAATATAACTAGCCATTTTAAAAACTGTTTATGAAAACTAAAATCATTTGTTTAAGCTAAAACCTAAATAATATATATATAATATATATTGTTAATCTTGTTGTGTACAGGTGTTAAACTGTTATCGTTATCGATGTTGTTATTGTTATTAGTATAACATATAATGTTATGTGTTATCATGTATATTTTGTCGTAACGTTAGTCATGAACATGTACCACATTTTTGGCTAGCTCCTACAAACGTGTTTCTACTAGCACAACTCATGTTCTGTTCGTTTTCGCTCAATTCAAAAGTTGAATAAAAGATTTCCAAGGGAATCTCCTACGTTTAACGGCGCTGTTCGATCATTTGTAGTTAAGACCGTGAATGTGTTAATTAGTATTAGTTGGGACATTGCCTCAAATGGGATGCCTGATTGAAAAGAAACAACACAGCATAAGCTAACCCTTTGTCCACCAGTTCCGGCGCATATATGCCATATATGGGTAATATTCATTCCGATATCAATACAATTTACTCTCAGTCAATCAGTGCCCGAGTAGGTGATTTGTTTTTCAATTTAACAGAGTATAACTTTCGAAACAACAAGACTTTCTATATCGGGGTGATAGGTATGACCGTCGTAATTTTTAGGGGTTAAAATTGTCTGTCCCATTTTTCTAAGGGGATGGTAACAGAGATTATAGGTTAAACCAAGGGTCTGCTTTTTAGGGTTGAAAAACGCAAGCTATTGGACTGCTTGCAGTCATGTGTTTTAGCAAACGTGCGTAGTGATAAGAAGTTTCACGACACTGAAAAGTTTTTGGCTTTTCGCGCCTTTATTCACTGCATATCACGTTCAACGCTAGCTACCTAGGGAAAAGTTTTAACTTTCAATTGGTATTTTTGGGATAATTTTAAAACCGAGAGCTATTTTTAGGGTGGAAAATTTTTATCCCTCGGTATTTTTTTAGAGTATTTTGGGGACGTTTCCGACAGTCATTCCTACCCTTTTAAACTTGAAGTACTCCCCCCCCCCTCCCCCTCAGGGCACTTTCCTCAGTGTTTGAAGAAATAATAATTGATCAATGTAGTTATTGTTTCAAAATTTGCAAAAACAATGGCCATGGCCGGTCATTAACGAGTTTACAATGCTGTTAGTGTATCTAAATGAAACGCCTTGATCAGTTTGAAAGAAACATCGCATACCTAGGACGACTGATCGATACCAATTAACTCTACTACGTCATGTTAATGGCTTCGTGTAAGTTGCAGCCGAGCGTGGATCTGCGTCAAAGATGAAGAGATAGCAAAACGATTATAATTCAAAAAGGTACCGGCACGTTCGCAAGCGCTTAGCTGTAAAGTTATAGCAAGGTTAGCCAACTCGTCCTATATTAGCAAAGTCACCTTCTTCTTCCGAGTTCATAAGAAGGTAGTTTAACGCTACTTTACTGAACGAATTTGGTGTGTTTTCGCCGAGAAAATCCAAAGTTTAGTGTGCACTCTCGAGGCGGCAATTCTTTAAAGGCTAGTTGACGGCGGCATTATTATATATGCAACTACGACAAAAGATAGCTGGAACCGGTAGCTTTTCTTTTTCGAAAAGAATTTCGGAGTTGTAGAGTTTGAAAAAAAGGAAGTTAAACTCTGAAAATCGCTGCGGAACGACTGTCTAGATATTGTTCAAATGCAACATCTTAAGAATGCCATTACCTGCATAAAAGGTTTAAAAGAACAGTATTTTATCATTTTAATACTAAAATATGAAGAGTCGAAACTCTTTGGAGAGATCTCTATTTATGAGCTGTTCATGCCTTCAGGCTGCGGAAACCTTGTGAACGTTGAACGAACGTGAAGGAACGCAAGTTGGAGTTTGATACTCTACAGAGTCCAATATCAAGAACGCGACCCTGGAAGAAAAGGGCCCCACCTTGAATAGATAACAAATAATGGGTTTTACACTTTGTCTATATCTCGAAACCCCTAAAAAGAGTTCTTCAAACAAGACATATAATTGTGGTATAAACATTTACGAAGCGTTCTTCGAAAGTTAGTATATAGAAATCTACTCAAGTGTAGAAATCTGGAAAATGGCCAATATCACCTATATGTTTCGATAAAAGCCGGCTTTATTGACAAGATTCCGAGCAAATACTGTAGACGCCCCAACCATCTTGCGCTGTCACGAACACCTGCCCTAGAGACGATGGACTGCAGCCAATTTCTGCATAACATATAAAAAATCTATTTAACCTTTACACAATTAAAAAAACTGAAGATCAAGTTCAGTACCATTTCTGACTTAAACTCCTTAATATCCAGTTGCAACGCAATCTCCTAATTAGCTTAACAGCGTATTTATGTACTTAGTACACTTCGACCTTGACCCTATGGTGATTTTAGGATCGCAATCACTTTTAACCAGAAATTTCGAAACTCATGGCTTCTTCTTTCCTTTTTTCGATAAAAAAGAACGCGCATGCGCAGTAAACTGATCCAGAACTATTTCGTTTAGTTCAGGTTGAAATCATTAGATTCCTAGAACATACTTAAGCAATTACTCCTGTGAATGAGTACCTACGCGCTGGTTGACGTATATTCGCACATACAGGAAGTCGGACTTGGCTTAAAACAATATCTATAACTCAGAATAGCTATTCCCCATTTTTAGCGGCAATTAAGCCTCAATCAAATCTGCATAATGCGTTCATATGCCACTTAAGGCCAACGCTATTGTAAATATATCTATAATTTCGTAATGCTATTTCAAAAGAACATACTAAGCTAACCTAAAAGTAAAGATGTGTTTCCTGTTTCTCTAAGTCAGCTCAGTATAGTATAGTATTTCATTAACCTGATTTTGTTAACGTCTCTGTAATGGATAGCTTATACATGCGTATGTAAGTTTATAATTAGAAGAGGGAGGTGGGAGACGCTGATAAAACAAAAAGTTTCACCTTAGGATACGTTTTTGTTGAATATTGTAACACTTGAACTAGTTTTAATAAGGTTCAAAACGTATGTATAAACCTTTAAATAATACAATGGTTTCGTTTTGATAAACGATAAGCAATGTTTTAGTTTCCTTTTGGAAACTAGCCCAGTCCTTCAATCAAGACCAGGGCTGGGTTGTTAAAATACTGGCTAACTTTAATCCTATGTAAATCAAATTTCAAGAACCAATTTCTTCTCTAAGGGAAGATTTACGGTTCTTTAATACACACTCACTGAAAAACTTGTCATTTCTTAAGGTTCAGATCGAATGTCAGCCACTATAACATTGAAAACAAGAACGCCTAGGTTAAAAATTTAACCCTAGGTTATATAGTGCTAATCGGTCTTTGAACAACTGGGCCCCGACCAAGAAACTGATAAGGCAGTGAATTTTTAAATCAGTTCAGTTGACAGGGTTGTTTTTCGCCACTGGGTGTTGAGAAGAGTGGGTGTTTTAAGCGTTAATCTATATTGGAGCAAATCACTCTAGCATGCAAAAGGCTAACTATAGTCTTCAAACCTTTTCAAACCAGCTTCTCTCAACATCTGAAGGGGAAAACAAAACTTCGCCATCTTTTACCTGGATTATGCTCCTTCTTTCAACTCACCGAAATATAGTAGTCAATATCTAGAAAGATTTAAAAGAGTTAAACAAATCTGCCTATTGCTTACCTTAACAAAAGAATAGCTTCCTCTTTTTTGTCTATTCGATTTTGAAAGTTACTTGTAAACAAATACAATATAAAAATAATTTATATCTTGGCGTTTTGAGTGTTTTGCTGAGATTGAAATAACATCGATTGCGCCAGTCAAGTTAGAGCAAGGGAAGTACTGGCCTCCAGTGAAGTCCATCACAAATTAGATTTTTGAAAAGATTAAAGTACAAAAGAAGGAAGGCTAGGAGAGTGCCACATAAGTGATACAAACAGCAACGGATGTTGGTGCAGGTTTTTAGTGGAATCTGTTAAAATACGGAGGAATTTTCCAAACGTCACGAGAATGTTGAAAGTTTATGCTTATCTGAAGCTGGGCCCGTTTGTACGTTTTGCTGTCTATAGGGGGCTAACCACTTGACGTTGGTGCATGGAGGAAGGTTAGAGAGTGGGCGATTTCAGAAAATAATATCATGTAAGCGCAATCTCTTGTAAAAAAATTACTGCACCATACAAACTCATAAAACTTAAAAGCCTAAAAAAATCTTCCCACACTAGGCCCTTGAAAAAATAAATAACGCGCCAATACAAAATCACCTCACAAACGTCGAATGATTGGCCCCTTAGTACTGATTTTTGTGATATCCATTAATTTTATAACCTTACCCCTCTCTGTTATAATGTAGCATGACTGATTAAAGAACTCATTAGGAACTAACAAATATCAGTTGGTCATTGGCACTTGTGCTGTACACTTCTGTTACATTAAAATCTATTGATGAAAGACTAGTCTCCTGAGTGAACTCACACAACTATAATGACACTAGAACATTGTTTGTATTTACTACAACAGTACTGCGTCGCCTGCTTATTTTCAGTCCTCTTTCGTTAGGTAAAAAAATTGGAGAACAACACTCAAGTCATAGCATCCTTTCAGGAAATGAAAATCAAGCCCATTGGCTAAACATAGCCGGATTGGATACAGGCAGCTAAGGGACAGACCTACTAAGGCTTAGCTTCTTAGACATGGAAACGATTCATTTAACATTTTAAATCATAATTCTATATCGATCATTCACAATAATGATTTACATTTCAAATAAGGAAAAACATGCAAAAGTTATGGTGAAAAGAAAAAACCAAATACTGAAAACTTCTGTATTACGGTATACATTAATCTTTGAAGCAGCAAAAGATGTTTGCAAGTTAATATAAACTAAATTGTTAAAGAGAAAGAAGAAAAACATGAAGACGAACAAGAAAACTACAAATTGTAACCCTTATCTTAACTCTCCTTATAATAACAATAGAAAACAAACTTGATCAGTGCTGAGAATATAAAGTTTCATCATCCATCTAAAACTCTGGTAGATGAATTACTAAATTCTCCCAAACTACTTATAGAAATATTATAGAGGTAAGTTATGAGTATTTACAAACTCATCAGTGGGCACCTTTAAAGGTGAAAGGATTTACTACAGTCATGACGCATTCTGTTTTATAATGGGGAGACCAAAGAGGCAAATAACAAAACCAAACCCAGAGTTTTGCAACAATAATAACAATTGTTACCTATATCATATTATTGTCTTTCGATATTTCAGGCTTTTTGCAAGGACCCACGTTTCTTAGAATTCACAAATGCTGTCCAAAAATTTTTTGTTAATGTGCCTTAAAAACACAAGTTTGCAACAAATTGGTAGCATTGACGTTTCTAGGTGATCATTAATTGTTTAAAATCTTTTTGTTAAAACTTTTGAGGGTTACACCTCAGGCTTAGAACTTTCTCGCCTGCATAAAGAACGGTGCCTTAAATTTCATTCCGAGCTCCGACATAAGATTTGTTCCCTACCTTAAATCAACCTTTTTGTGATCGAATTGGCGTGTTACAATTCATTGTAAATGTTAAGATAATCATTCTCATCTACAGCAGCTCTTTCTCTGCCTGAAAATAAGGGTGAAGAATTCCTATCAGGCAAAGCCTTCAAGAGTGTCCGGCACATCGCCCCTCAAGAGACAAGCTCTAGCCCCTAATTAAATAATTTACTGAAGGATTCTTGTTTAATAGTGAACTTTCTACTCTTCAATGAAAACAACAAAGTTTTTACCTAGTGCATATCTCAAGCTCACTAAAACGTTGGAGCGGTTACGTACACACTCAATCCCAGTTACATGATTTTACAGCCTTTAATTAGTAAAAGCTAACCCGTGATTACGCAAAATAGAGACCTTAAGCATGAGACGTCGGTGTTGCCACGGAGGCAAACTGGAAACCAAATATCAGTAGTTGACGCGTTCTTGCACACGTCATGCGGTCGTGGTGATCGTCACGGAAGCTGCCAAGCCGTAGAAACATCGACGTCTCGTGCTTAAA
>JAOBAT010055191.1:1844-28037 GCA_026413305.1 Hydrozoanthus tunicans
CAAAATAGGGCTGTAATATGGTACTGTACAAAATAGGGCTGTAATATGGTACAGTACAAAATAGGGCTGTAATATGGCACTGTACAAAATAGGACTGTAATATGGTACTGTACAAATATGGCTGTAATATGGCAGTGTACCAGGTAGGGCTTATTATCGTACTGTACAATATAGGGCTGCAATACGATAACACTCAATAGTCTCTCAGCAACGCCTTTTCTATTAGTCATACCAACCTAAAGAAAATACACAACCTGGTCAAACGAATACCGTTTAATTCTTTGTTGTCTTTGTTATATATTCTACAGAAAATTTGGAACCAAAGATGGAAAATATTCTAAGTTAAACACTGATCAAATCGCTTTAGTGATGTGTTTTTCATACTTCCACTAATAAAGTTCATTAAATTTTATTGAAAAGCACCATTTACAGATGTATGGAACAAGCTGTGCGGCTTAATTTTCTGGAAAGGCAGTTCAAATATTCTTTCAATTCAGACCATTTTCATTACCAGCTGCTTTGGTGTCAAGTTGTACAAGATGCGCTCCGCGTTTTCGCTGTCGCGGCAACTCTCCATCACTGCCAACAAAGTCTTTGAGGAATTGTCCTAGAAAAGGAAATGAGGAATCAGCGGGTGTTTTTGGTGCTTGGAATCCTAGTTTTTTCTGCAAAAGTATTTGTTGGAATTATCACTGTTGATTTTGATGTCAGCCGACCTTAAAGTAAAAACAACAAAAAAGTTTTAGGACTGCATTACAAGCCTTTACAAAACCACTTTATCTGATTATCTTGTCTAACAAAAAAACTAAAAACCAAATACAATAGCTTACGATTTGCGCAATTTGTTAGGTTCTATACAACAAAATTCACCGTTAAAATTAGATAAACTTGCCCAATGAAAAACTTTAAATGAAAGTCTGAATTAAAGGGTTTCAAAGACCTCCAAGAGTTTTAAAACAGTTCAAGAGTTTGTGGGCCTTAGCTCTTCTTAAGCCTTGAAAAACAAAAACAAACATTTAAGGAACAGAACCTAAATTTCAAATTTTTCAAATGACATTAAAGAACGAACAACGTTGTGTAAAGACGGACCCTGAACTTAGAAAGTGAAAACAAGACAAGAAAAGATTCAAACATACGTTCATAACAAAGGCTTTTCAGAACAAAATATAATTTATTACACAGAACATAAAAGAATAAATAATATCTCTGTTTAAAGGTATAAAATGGACACCTTAAGTTCTAGCACCAAATCCATTCTCTGTTTCCCTAGCGGGTTGATATCATTGAGCACCAGAGCAATGATGATGTCGATTCCGTTTGACTCGTGTAGCGCAATAGCACTCTAAAAGATACATATCACTTCGTCAATAGTATCGCCTCGAGACTAGAATATTACAATAAGATATCACTTTGTCCTGTTATCATGGTTACGTGTCACTTCATCATGGTTGCGTGTCACGTTATCATGGTTATGTGTCACATCGTAGTTACGTGTCATATCACCATGGATACGACAAACGTTTTCATGTTCACGTCTCATGTTATCATGGTAACCTGTCACGTTATCTTTGTTACGTGTCAAGTTATCATAGTTTTCAGTTCGCCATTCTGGCTCGCAGTATGAGGAATGGGAAAAACTTGTACTCATTGAATCTAAAGGTCTCCAAAACCTAAGACAATAAGTTTCTTTAAAGTTGGCTGACCTGGTTCTCGTGACAGGGTCCCTGGCAGTATTCAGTCAAGCTTTGCAGGCACTGGTTAATTAATTCCACGTTCTGCTCATTAATGTAAAGACCCAGTAGTCCCAGGCCTCCGGACGTGCTCCCACAGATGCAGTCCAGGAACTGCAGGGTTTGGTTAACTAAGTTGTAGTTGACTTTGTTGTTCTCCTGCTTGCGAATGTAATTCTAAACAAATATGAAGAAGAACATTTAAAAAGAAGTTCTAATCATTATGAAAGAAAATTCCCTGTTTTGATTAAGGGGGTATGTAAAATCTTAAGAAGGCTTACGGTACTAACTAAAAAAAAACTACCACCGCCTGGTAAGCCGGTTGGTAGATGCAAGTGTGGGAGGCCTGTGTTAAATTCCTGGTGCTGGGCCTCTTCTCTCTAGCTGGAGTTTAAAACAACTACCTTTTCTCTAAACTCTGCAAATGGTTTGACTTTTGCGTCTTCCTGGATGTGGGCGTTAAACCGTCAGACCTAGGACTCCTATAATTGGGTTGAAGAACCTGTTGGGTTTCCTGGCTACACAAGAGTAGTGGACATTATACATCTAAATCCAAACTCAATCTTGGAGAGCTCTAATTTAGTTTCTTTTTTCATTATTCATAGATAACCTAACAGGTATTACAACCGCCAGTTATCCGCGCGTCAGTTGGTGTCCGCGAGGGCCCAAGGCTTATCCTCTTTTACTAAAGAGACGTGAAGGTCTGACCAGTTACAGATATTTTAGCAAAAGAAGCACCTTCCCTCAAGATCTGGCCGAATACCAAACCTACCGCATCATAAACTGGCTCCTTAGCAACTGTACAAACCAGACACCAAATAAAATTATGACAAAGTAACATGAAGTATGGCTACAAGGAGGCTAATATTTAACAACTTATCAAAGGAATATCTGGTGAATAATCCGAAGAAGTCGAGGGGGTTAATCATCACCCAGATTAACACTGAGCGTGAGGCAGACAGTTTCTTAAGTAAAAATTACTTCGGTTATTAGTAGTGATAATAAAAAACAGTCAATGCCAAAGATTTATGGAGCAAGTTGTAGTCATTTGCTAAGTGGAACGTACCGATATCTGAAACATTTTCATCTGGAGTTTTACCTTTCACTAGTTTGCACAATTGTCATAATGATATTGCGTCACTTTGAAAAGTGCTAAACAACCTTATTGCTTTTCAGAACTTCGATTTCCTTCAAGGAGTTTTTAAAACTCTTCCTCCTGATCCACAAAACGTGAAGCGGCCATTTTGAAAATTTGTTTACATGCCGTCTATAATCACCTCACGTAAGGTGATTAAAGCCGACAAAATGCGTCAGCCTCTACTAATGAGAGCAGTGGAAACTCTATTTTTACTAAAACTATATACAAGACTTGCTCCAATACCTATTTTCTGCTTTAAAATACGGCTAGCTAATTTGCAAAATGCTAGCTGTTTCCTAGATAAAGTCAAAGTAGCGTAGCGATCACAAAAAAGGCAAACTTAAAAACCTTAAGCCTTTTTTCACAGAAAACTTAAGAATATTGTGTTGTGTTTATTACAACGCGCCTCAAAGTTCTCACTCTCTTACCTGAAGCTCTAAATTGTGGTTTTCACAAAGAAGCTGCAGAAACCGCAAAATAGGTTTCATTACCATAACAACGGGCGCCATTGCTCCTTTCGCGTCAAGTTTGCTTGAGCTTGAAAATCCTGCTACATCACCTACTCCCACAACTGCTGACATCTTTACTGGGTCGGCATCACTGTCCGGTTCACGACCACGCCTAACTGCTGCATAAGCCTTGCTGGTGTGTGAGGCTGCATCCGCCAACTGCTCTCTAATTTCTTCACTGACACCAGCTAGAGACCCTGTGATTACACATTATAGTTCTACTTAACAATTAGACTACGAGGTGGAGTTTTCTATCAGTCAATAGTCAACGAGGTGCAATATGGGATTCATAGAAAACAACGTGTGCGAGGCTGCATCCGCCAACTGCTCTCTAATCTCTTCACTGACACCAGCTAGAGACCCTGTAATTACATTATAGTTCTACTTAACAATTAGACCACGAAGTGGAGTTTTCTATGATTCAATAGCCAACGACGCGCGATGCGACAAGTTGACTATGAGATTCATAAAAAACGACAAAGAGTAGTGTAATGGTTTTAGTAGAAACCAACTGGTATACTACCTTCGAGTTTAAACCGACAAAATCAAGTGTTTCAAGAATCATTCAAGAAAGAGTGAGTACGTTAGTCAATCAGATTGCAGTATTTATGATAGTAGGCTAGCTGGTTTCTGATGAACTTCAATACCTGCCAGTACGAACGCATAACAATAACGTTTAAACTTTGTAACTGATTCTTTTATCATGGTTAAATACTACATATGTTTGATACTACGAAGTTTAAAAAAGTTATGAAACACCAAAAGCATTCCAAATGATTGGATGGTTCTACAAAGGAGCTCCTAACAGAAAAAAAATGTTCACAGTACTTTTCAGTACGTAGTCTTCTAGGAACAGACCACACGATTTTTGAAAACGCACAAGACAAGCTCAAATTCTTTAACAATTTTGTTGCTAGGTTACCTGATACGAGAGTGTCGCGTCGTCCCAAGCCCCTCCGAGGGTCATCTCTTAATGGTGTCTCCTTCTCGGCCTTTTTGCTTGTGCCAGACCCAGTCCCTTCACTCGTGGTGACGGTCAAACTTGACTTAATCTCGGTTCCAGCCTCCTCTATTCTATCATTAAGGTAGCGGAAAAAGGCCTCGCATTTGCTTGTCAGGAAACGGTTGAAGAATGATCGCTGGAGTAGAAAAACGTGAGTTTAGCGCAATTAGTTCTTGTGGGTAATGCTAGGGCTTAAAATGGAACTAGCAGCAGAAAAATGTGGTCTCAGTTTCCCTTCCAACAACAAATGTCTTTGGGACTACTCAACAAATTCCATGTGTATACTCAACAAGTTCCATGAGTATGTTCAACAAATTCCATGTGTATACTCAACAAGTTCCATGAGTATGTTCAACAAATTCCATGTGTATACTCAACAAATTCCATGAGTATGTTCAACAAATTCCATGTGAATACTCAACAAGTTCCATGAGTATGTTCAACAAATTCCATGTGAATACTCAACAAGTTCCATGAGTATGTTCAACAAATTCCACGTGTATTCTCAACAAGTTGATTAAAACTGTTGTCATCTGTGAACTCCAAATTCGAATAACCAAAGAAAATGTCCACGTCTAAGCATGCTTTTGAACCAAAAATGATTGGAATGTAATTTTTGACCGAGCAAACCGGGGACTGGTAACCTGTGACGTAGCAGCAGTGAGTTATGTGGTTTTTGTTTAAAGTTTCATTTCTCTTTAAAAATGTCATAAATTTTTATTTCAAACAATTTCAAGGGAATAATTCATTGATTAAATTTATAACAATGTGACTATTGTAGCCTGAATTGAACTTTTTGAGAAAAAAAAGATTGTCTCTGCTTCAAGCCTCGTGCTACGTTATATGCCTCCTGCTACGTAATCACTGCACGCTTCAAGTCTAAAAAACGTAACAGGAACGGCGAGAAAAGGCTTTATTTTCGAAAATTAGTATTATTAAAGGGTTCTCCTTTTCATCTGGAACTTAAAAAATAAGCTTGATGGGGACTTTAATACTGAAAAGGCCATAGACACTGATATCATTACTACAATTGAGATGAATTTACCTGTATCACCCCGTTTCCTCCTTCTAACAATGCAATGGCAAGTTCCACTACCTCAAGAAACACCTTGAGGTTGGGCTGGTCAACTATCAGGTCAATAACCAGGTCTGAAGTCCCACACAAATCCAGTTGACATTGCATCTCAAACAATGTCATTCCAGCTCGCGTGAGAAACGTTGCCCCGGGGCCCGAATCGCATGTAATGGCCTGACTGGATGCCTTCTTGGACACCGTAACAACAGATGCTCCACCTCTTTTGGAGGGCGACACGTTGGCGCCAAAATAACGAGTAAGCAGGGCCAGCCTTAATGCCTCACCCTAGAGAAGGTGATGCTAATATTTACAACACAGAAAAAATTTACAATGTTCGAGTTAGAGTAAAGTACTCTTTCACTATCTGGACTTTCCTAGAGCATTAAAACCCGGGGGAAGTGTTTAGATCTAGTTGGGAACCCTTTCAGTCTTTGGGTCTAGCTAGAACCTGGAAAAAGGGTGGAGCATTTTTCACTGTTTGGGGTTGATTAAAACCTCAAAACAGGATAGGACATACTAGTAGGATATTGCTAGAGCTTTGGAGACTGAATGAGGATCACTTTACTGCTAGGGCCTAACTAAAACCACGAGACAGGGTGGGGCACCCTATTTTTGGTTTGAATCTAGCTACAACCTGAAGACAGGATGGGACAACCTTTCACTGTTTAAGTTAAGGTAGAACACTGGAGATAGGAATAGGGTAACCTTTTGTTGTTATGGCTACCCAAAACACTGGTGGCAAGATGGCGTCCCCTTTCACTGTTCTGATCTAGAACCTAAATACGGGATGGAGAACCCCTTTTCTAATTCGGTCTAGCTTAAACCTTAAAGCGGATGTACTATTGACATGTTGCAAGCTGGAACAGTGGAGATAGGGTTGGAACTTCCACTGTTCAGGCTTGACAGTGAAGATAGGGTTGGAACTTTCACTGTTCAGGCCTGACTGGAAATACGTAGACGGGGTAGGATAACTTCTGACTGTCGGCCCTTGCTAGAATACTGACGACAGGGTAGGGAAAGCTTTTCTGCAGACCTAGCTAAGACACCGAAACTCTATTAGTTAAGAATGACCTACCTTCTCCCCAAATTCGACATCACGAGCAATCATACCCTTGATTGTGGTCAGAACGCGGATACAAAGCACCTCTTTGTGATCTTGGAGTAGTTGGCGAGCATGTTTGACAAGCCTACCACAAAGAGCAGACATTAGCCTCGATGTGTTTGTCATTCCCTAGAGTACTATGCATTACTATTTTATTGTTTAGGATAGTTTGCGACCGCCTAAAATATTCTACAACAAGAGTAAATCCAAGCTTATGTTCTTCTTTTAGATTCAAGACAGAGAACGAATTTACTTGAAGAATAATGTCCGTGTATGGAAGCATCTTTTTTCTTACTTTTACAATTTTGATCTGTAACGCTGGTAATTATTACGTGGATATGTGAAATGCTAATGCAAATGAAATTATGAAATAGGCAAAGCAACACTCCTTACAACAGCATGTAATAGTAAGATTGTAAAACAACACGGTAACTAATAAAAATTATTAAGAACAAGTCTGGATTTCTACGAGCTACTGTTAATCGCCATTCAAATGTTGAATGCATGCAGTCTGTTTCTTCTCCTCGGAATCAGTCGAATTTAGAAGTTCGTTACGGCTACCTCCTTTACAGATTAAAATTGGCAAGTTCAGGAAGCTAAACTGCAAATCAATCAACAATTTGCAAGTTTATGACTTGCGAGCGGAAAATGGAACCCAGTATACTCCGAAGTGTGGCAAGGCCCCTTTACATTTATTGAAACTCACTTTCAAGGTGAAGAGAAGAAAAGTCAACTTTGCAACTTTTCAAGCGCTTTCAATTTTGCAAGGTTTCATTTGCTCTGACTTCAAAAGGTGTGAGTCCTTACCTTGTCACAAAGCCTCCATCTTTCGATTTTTCTCTTGACTCAGAGTGAAGAGGGAACATGAGCTCTGGTCTGTACAAAACGTCCACTAACACAGATGATTCCGACAACACGAGCGGTCTCAACTGGTCCTCCAGCAGAGAAACGATGTCCTTCAAGAAAATCCAAGAACATTACAAGCATCTCACAAACTGTTTTAATTCATTTAGTCACACGTTTCAAGCTCCAACAACCCCTCTTTCTCTTTTATCGTACTGTGTCATCATTTGAGTTTAATCCCAAAAATTACAGTTCGAATAGTCGGTGCGTGCAAACTATATCAAGACTCATAGCAGTGTTATTTTCTTTATTAGTTTGGCAATTCTTGGGTTCAAGGGGACAGCCTGATGAATTGCAACGAATACTCTTAGTTTTAAATTAGGCAATTTATTACATTTCGTGTTCCTTAAGGTTCATTAAATTTCTTAAATCTTGGAGATCTATTTCATACCTGTAGCCCTTCAATGATGCTCCTGTAATCTCTTGGCAACATCGTCATCATGGAGTCTCGGCGGCTCTTTCCAACGTTTAACCAAGCGCGGGTATGCTTTTTCACCAGATTGGACCGTGTAAAAAGGGCCTGGATTTGTGTCTCAAGATCTCCTGGGATTGCAATACCACGATTCTTGGCTGAAGGAAATACACAAGTAAGTAAAGGAAATACCATACTTGTTCTCAACAGGTTTTGATGAAATTACTTGAACAGATCTACCAACCGGCCATTAGTTCTGTATTCCAGAACCTAGAAACATGCAAATATCTGCAAAAAGGCCATGGCCATGTTGTAGCTAGGGTTGAGATGTAACTTTTAGTGAGGGGGGAAAGTGTTTTGATAGCAATTATATGTATTGATAGCACAAGTTTTTGTTAGGGGTACCTAAACATGCTCCCAAGAAATTTCGGGTTAAACCCAAAGATAGAGTTTTTCCAGTATAGGTTTAAAGATATTGGATGGAAAGAAAAAACAATATCAGCTTTTGGAAGGGATCAATGCCTTCCATGCCCCCTTACTAGCTAACTCTGCAAAATCCTGGATTTAGTAAAAAAAGCATTTGATGTGCTGTATTATATTTTCAAGGGAATTCACTGACAGGATTATGACTGATCAACTACTAGAAAAAATCTATTTGAAGGAACATGAGTCAGCCAGTATCAAAATAAACCAGATTTGGGGAAAATATAGTACTTGTTCTTGTCAATCCAATACTAGAAATAGGCTGTGCTTTTGTCCCGAACATAAAAAAGATTATAACTGTGTAACCTGGAACTTAAACACACCAATATCTGAGAGGGCCTTGATACAAGTCTCCACGTGGTATTTTTGAGTTCCTGATAACCACGAACACTGCGATACCCGGAAAGCTCCACGAAGCAACTGCACAAAAACAGGCTGTCTGGACTAAAATGAAAAAACAAATAAATTTGGTTCCATACTAAACAAACAAACTTCAACCAATAAGATAAATTGGCGGGCTTCGATAAATTAGGTAAGATAAAATACACATACAATGGTTGCCGTTTTCAGAATTCCATTCTTTAAGGTAAGTGATAAACTTCACCTACCTTAATGGTTGTGCTGGCGTCTGAGAAAGGCGAATTAAAGAAGAAAGTTATTATATTCATGACGGTTTCTGTGACGTATTTCTCCAAAACTGGCTCAGAATAAAAAAGGTCCACAGAGTTACACACCTGTTGAAAATTATTCCAATTAATTGTCTTCAATACGTCTTTAAAGCAAGAATAGTTTCAATGAGACCACATTTGGTAGACAATTCTTTACTAACTATGCTGTTACTTGACCAATTTTCTTTAGCACTGGTGAATTTCTAGTAAAGCCTCAAAAATCTGGTTAGACCTCATTGAACTATCAAAAACATCAAGGTTCATGGCAGCAATAACAGCCTTACCCGCGCCATATCAACAAGGAATTCCTCAAACAAAGTCCAGATATGATGGCTGGTGTAAATTTCCTTCATTTCTACCTCGGTGTCGACATAACAATGATTCAAAAAGTTCACATAGGCGTCTTTCACCTGAAGACAAAAAAATGAGCAAAACAAAGTTATCCAGCTTTAATTTTTTTTTTCTACAACACAAAGAGTATGCTGATCACAGAATGTTATGAATCGAAAAAGGAACCAGTTTTCAAAACGTTGTCAATAGTTAAAGCGAGAACTTTTGACTTGGCTTGTGTGATTAAATTGACTCATTTATCATCAGTTTCATTATTTCAGGTGAAGGCGTAGTTCACTTAAGCAAAACCTGACATTTCTTATTAGACCTTTTTCAAAAATGCCGATGTTTTCAATACTCTCTTGTGTGCATTTGAGTAAGCCCTACTAGCCTCGTTTTGGGTAACATATTCTTTTGAAAGTTTTACTCAAGAACGAGGCTAGCGAGGTTAATAAGAAAGCACACAAAAGAGTATCAGAACCACCGCCATTAATGAAAATAGTCTAAGGGCGCGTTCGCTTGGGCCCATTTCATCTATTCTGGATTAAGAACAGAACTATAAAATTTCTTTCAGATTGTCAGGGCGATGAAATATCTATTTCAAATTCAAAACTAATGATGAGTTTTTGCACTGGCAAATGTTTTATTTGTAACTTTACACGAAAAATAGCCACAGGAATCGGATAAAGTTTTTATTCAATGTGTTCCTATTCCGGAATAGACCCAAACTAACGCACCCATACATACAAAAATTGACGATTTTTCAGCTTTTCATAAAAACAGCAGTTTTGATGACAAAACATGGCTGTTTTCTTCAAATTTAGAAACTTTTAAGAAGAATTCAAGACATAAGTATATCAAAAGAGGAAAAATAAGTGTATTCATCATGGCATATAAAAGAAATGGTATGGCTCTTTGTATCATAACCTTATGTCAACAAGCAAGTCAGAGCGTCAGGTTATGTTATGTGGAAAACCTCTTTTTGTATCTTCACTGAAACTGATCTGTCAATAGAAATATTGAAGTTTGGCTTTTAAGATCGTTTTAGGACCAATTCACGTTGGAACTAACCTCTGGTAAGCAGTCTGGATGGGTCACCATTCGCACGATGTCGTCAAGGGGTAAAAGACTATGACACTTGATTTCTGTGTAAACGTTCTTGCCTTCTGTGCAACAAGCTAGCAGCTGGACGAGATTGATGTGATACAACAAGGGCCCACCTTCATCCATTCGCTCACGCTCTGATTGCATCATCTCAACAAAGGTCGAAAAAGACTGGGGGTCACTGTAGAAAACCAACACATCTTCTCCAACATTCACCAACTGTTAATCAAAAAGACAAATACTATACATTACAAAACTCAAATTGCTACATTTGTTTGCAGATAATATTCACCCTTGTGCTTAGACAATAAAAATTTCTGACAGGGTTTAATAATGAAGCTACATGGGCATAAAGCAAACGAAAGGACACCCGCTTGAAGATCTGCGGTGATCCCATGTACAGGAACGGACAATTCGGTGAAAATAACGTTAAATAGCATTCGTCACAAACATCCATCGTTAGTCTAAGCTATTGGCTCATCACACGTTCTACCATTGCAAATACAATTACTCAAGTGGTATGAGCTTCCGCCCTCGCAAATGCAGAACAACCACCAACAAGAACTCGTATTTTTCCGTGCTTCGCGCACGTGGAACATTCTGCCAGAAAAATTCAGACTCTAGAGCGTAGCTCTCAACCAGTTTAAGACCCTGTTGGTTGAGTGCTATTAAAGTGCGCTGGCGTGTTGCTACTGCCTTAATGACCCTGGGTCATTTAAGACAATAACATGTACGAAATGCAACACTGCACACCTCCTGGACACGATCATCTCATACTGTTTTGAGATTATAGTTTTGTATTCTACCATCCTACGTGTTCCGTTTTTTTCAATATGGGCCCACAGTAATTGGCTCCCGGCTGTTGTGGTGTCACTATCTACACCTCCTGTATATTTATTGCGTTCCTTTACTGTCTCTAGGATTCGAACAACTTCAGAACTTAAAAAATCCAGGGTTTTCCAGGGTTATATTTTTATTTGTTCCAGGGCTTTTCCAGGACTTTTGAAACCCAGAATGAAAATATTAACGTTCAAAATCACCTGTTTAAGCAACGTTTTAGTATTTAATGTCATGAAAATTTGTACTGATAGGACTCAATAAAACAACGACATGCAAAGAAATTAGGTTTAAGTCTTAGTTGTTACTTGAAACGAAAAACAATACATCATTTTGGAAACTAGTTTTTCCAACAAGACTATATGAAATTTTCCAGGTCTTAACGAAAAATTTCCAGGGCTTTTCTAAGGGTTTCCAGGGATTTCCAGGGCTTCAAAAATTTTCCAGGGTTTTCCAGGATTTCCAGGGCCCGTACGAACCCTGTGTCTCTTACTAATATGCCAGGGTTCTCCAAAAGACCTGGAGGAGAAGGTTAAAGCTTCAGTGTAAGCGGCTGGATTCCAAATGAGCAAGACTAACTGTAACCCCGTTAATTATACTAGTAAGGGTTCCTGAGACAAGCAGCGCCTTATAAACCTTAGATTACACTGCCCCCAAAGTCAACAAATGCAACAAACAGTGCTATAATTTGTGTTCGATTTCATAAACTAGAACGAACTTCCTCAACAGAACCATGATATTTCTTGTCTAACATGTGGAAGCTAAGAGTGTAAGGTAAAGATTAATTTTCTTCTGTGCTGGTTGGAAGTGGTTTTGCAACTTATAGAGGCGTCTTAATCACTGAAAGAGGCGGCTTCGGCCAGTTTGGAGAAGCCTGTATGCGTGAACGTAATTTACGTAGGCGAAGCATAATAAAATAAAGAAAAAGAAAAGAAAAATAAAACGTACCTCGGCCATTACCATATCCTGGGTCTTCCTAATGGATTGCCCCTCTGCCTTCACAAGAGTTTGTAGAAGCCGTAGGTACTCCACGTGTCTCACCTGGCTCTCCGTGCAGTGTACAATATGTTGCACCACGCGCTCTGTTACCTCGTAGCACAAAGCCGAGTTGTTCATGAAAATGTAACGCAACGTTTGGCACTCTTGAAGCTGTGAGTGGACAAGGTTAGAAAGTTGCCTATTTGAATTTTAGATGGAGAAATTTGATGTGCTTTTGCAAAATATGAAGCTTTTCCTTTTTTTTCTAGTTTAGCTTATTGTTATTGCTATTATCATCATCACCATCATCATCATAACCATCATCGTTATTAATATTACTAAAAATCTAAAGGTCTGTGTAGCAAAAACTCTGTGATGAACTTGATGGAAATGACGACTTTCTTTGTTACAAACATGTTTCTGCAGTGTTTACTGCCATCGTCAGTGCAACTGGTTTGCAAATTCGTAAGTGAGTAGATATATGTGTTCTAGTTAACATTTGTTCTCTTTGTTAATTGGAATACATATATCTACTCACTTACGAATTTGTAAATTAAGTTCATTACTAATAATTTGTTATGTTTCGTTTGCTTGATCCGCCCCAGCTAAAAATCCTCCTTGGGAGTTGTAGCTGTAACGAAATTAACTTGACTGAAACTCATTTCCACGTTCTTAAGAGCAAATATAATTATTTTCAGAACAGAAACATAACTCTCAGAGTATTAAACCTGTTAGAGGTTTCCTCGACTGCAATAACGCATTATATAGCAGAAGATTTCTTATTCATTATTAAAAAATGATGACACTCGCTTGTATGTAAGGTGAAAGTAACATCGTAATAGTTTAAGGTTTTTTGTGTGAAGATCGATGACCAGGTAAACTTTGGAAATTCTTCACTATCGAACATTCCTAAAAACATGGCAGCCGTAAATTTTCCCACAATGCCTTGCGGCCTAACATGACTAAATATGGATCAAAGAAAGCCAAAGTTACAGGAAACTATTCCTTGCATTAACAAAATTTGAAATTCACAGACGTTAAACCGTTGGTCCAGGGGGGCAGACCTCGAAGGGGATCTCGAGTCCTATTGTCTGTTCTCCCGTGACTCCTTGAGTCAAAAAATAAATGAAAGTAACATCGTAATAGTTTTAGGTTTAGGCAAGTTGAGGCTTTTCATGCGCTAAGAATTGTGGGTAAATGTAGGGTCCGCCATCTTTTTCGGGAACAACTATCATTTTATTAAAACAACTATAACATACCCCAGGCTGAAGAAAGAGTTCTAGGTGTTTATGTAGAATGGCCTGGTTGTGCTGGTTGCCGAGGCAGAAGTTCCTCAAGAACTCGTGTGCGAGGCACATGATATCCTCCATTCGAATGTCTTCATGCTGTGTTGATTACAGAAGAGGTGAAATGAGCCGGCAATAATTTTTTTTTGTTATCTATTTTGCCAATACGATTCAATACAAAACATTTTCCGAATCCTACTAGGGCGCAGCAAAACCAGAGAAGGCGAGTGCGTACATTTTTCCCGCCACAACTCTCCAAATTCCCGCGCATTAGCGGGAGAACTGAACGGCGCTGATTTACGAGCAAGGCCTTTCTGGCCAGAACCAGTTCTGAGAACTTGTGTGTTGTATTTAAGAACTGGCTGTACGGACCGGCAGGACTGGTCATACGGAAAGCGATTTTAGTATCTTACCTTCTCATACGGAATCTGAAGTAGCTCTAACACGACTGTGTGTGCACCCATGTTACGCAACAACCTTTGTTCATGCTTACGATTCCTTTTAGTATCATCTGGGCCGCTGTCGACACATAGACTACTCAGACGATCAAGAATCTAGAGGAGAGGATAACACTATTAAAAGTGTAACCTGCTTGTCTGACTGGATAAAATGAATGAAACCAGGGTCTGTAACGCTTAATTGACCATTCCAGAAAAAGATTACAGCTGTACATTTTACAACAATTCGTTGCAAAATTTACACTGCTAAAAGAAACTCAGGGATGGTAACAGTTAGCAAAGTATGCGCAATGAATTGTGGGTAAAAATATACACGCCGCAATATTTTGCGCAATTGTGGATGCCACTTTTACAAAAATTGGCTTTCGGCAAAACAATCAAAACATAGGTCTCGACATCTACATAGTGACACCTCTAGTGTTGCTCTTGGAACATTTTAGTGTAAGACAAGATGTAAAGTTTCTAGCCGAATATATTATTTGAATATCAGTAATAATTTTCACTAACCAAAGAAACGCTAATGGTTTGCTCACATAAGGCCCCATGCTGGGCACTTTCGTTTGCCAAGCTGTTACCGCAAGCTCTGACAGAAAAACCGTTTTTTCTGGAGCTGCAACGATTCATACCCTCAAACTACAAATAGTGAAAGATATAACCGTTTTGTTCTGCACATCCTTAGCCGAGCACGAAGCATGCCAGAAGTTTTACATACTTTGGTGAAGTCACAGACTAGCATCAAACGCTTCACATCTTACAACGTCTTATGCTTCAATATTTTTCTCTTTAAAGGTTGGTGATGCTAGATTTTCATTAGAATGGTGCATTTCTTCCGCATTCTCTAAGCTTAAAGAAAACTACTGAAAGAGCCAATGGTATGACCTTCATGCCTTCCCTCTGCTATTTCGAAGTTCTTCGAGATTACAATGTTTAAGGCTTCAAGGACCACGAGAAAGTAGGAACACAGACATACCGTACTGGAAATTTGAAGAATTGATTTTTATTTTACTTGCAAGTGACGTCATAGCAGCCATGTTGATGCAGTTGAACAAAACAATTTTGATAATTTCTTTTGTTTAGAGCACCAACATGGCTGCTTTGTCTTTTGTCTTGCTAGGGGGGAGTGGGTGAAAGTAAAAAAATAGCTCTCAATTCAATGCAACTACAAACAAGAAGGTTGTCAAACCAAGTCTCTTATCCTTCGTTCCCTGTTTATAAAGAAGAAATCAAAGACTTGTTTGACTACAGTAAACACCCGCATAAAACAACACGTGCTTAGGGGGTTCAGGCTGATCTTGTTCTTGTTTATCGGGCGTTTTCTGCAAAACCAGCCTGAAGGTGTTCTTAAAGTAGCTTCTAAAAATTTAATACTGAACAAACTACCAACACTCAACAGATAAAATAATATTCAAGAACATTATTTTTTTACTGAAAAGATCGAACCAACTTCATCATCATGGCAAATTAATACCACACTGGGGGAGGGGTAACAGGTCTGGCGGGCTGCGGTACACATACAATACCTAATAACCAGTCACCATCCCTACAGCTTTTATATAAGAACAATTTTCATTTATCAGGCTGAATGTGTTCATAAGTCTATGGACTTTATTAATCAAATTTCAAATTGAGTATCCTTAATCCACTTGTTCTTTTATGCAGGTGTTTACCGTATTGAAGAAAAGAGCAAAGTTTCAGGAAAAATTTTCACCAGCAATTAATGTAAAGATGACTCACCACTTCGATTTTCTTGTAGTTTTTAAGCGAAACTGCTTCACATGACTCCATTTCAAACTCCATCGAGCCATCACTGAACATTCGACTTCTTTGGGGCTGCATGAATATGAAAGACGTAGTGAAACATTTCACTACCACAACATTTCGTTTCCTAAAAGCATGCAACATTACTATATCTAATAGAAAACAGAAAGAGAAGAACGCACAATTGTGCCCATACATAAATAATATTTGCAAGTTGGTTGTTAGTCAGTCACTCTTTCAGTGAATATCCAAAGGAAGAAGCGCGAGTTACTGCATGTGTATAATTAATGTTTGCATTGAAGGTGTCTCAGTCAGTCTGTAGATGGTTATCTGCATGGGAGCTTTATGAGCCACTCTGTAAATGGTTATTCGTATAGAAGATGCGAGACACTCTGTTTCCTTTACTTACCCCTCTTATGTTTATGTTTTTTCTTCTTCTTACTTACTACTTACCTACTTACGTGTTTACACACTTTACTATTTACATTTTACATATTTACACATTTTAACTATTTACATATTACATATTTACACATTTTAACTATTTACGTATGACATATTTACGCATTTTAACTATTTACATATTACATATTTACAAGTTTAACTATTTAAATATTTCATATTTACACATTTTAACCATTTACATATTACATATTTACACATTTTAACTATTTACATATTACACATATTACATATTTACACATTTTAACTATTTACATATTACATATATTTACACATCTTAATTATTAACATAATACATATTTACACATTTTAGTTTTTTTGAGGGGGAGCAGGTTCCCCCGAATAACCATAGGGCTAGCGAAACGGGGAGCCATCCTGTAAATGGATATTTGCGTTGAAAATGTACATGTCACTCTATGATTAAATGGTTGTTCACATGGAAGATGTACGAGTCACTCTGTAAAAGGATATTCGCAATGAAAATGTACAAGTCACTTTATGATTGAACGGTTATTCACAATGAAAATGTACCACTCACTCTGTAAATGGTTATTCGCAATGAAGATGTACGAGTCACTCTACGATTAAATGGTGAAAATGTACAACTCACATGTAAAATGTACACACTCTGTAAATGGTTATCGTATTGAAGCAATACTGAGTAAATGGCGAATGATCGCATGGAAGGTGCATCAAATACGGCGAAAATGATTAGTTCCATGAAAATGTACCAGTGTACTGTGTAAATAGTTATTTGCTTGGAAAGTGCACTAGTTCTTGTGTAAATGATTTATTGCATCGGAGTTGTACCAGTTACTGTGTAAACCATTTGTCGCATAGAAAGTGTTCCAAATACTTTTGAAAATGAGTACCGTAAGTGTTCTAACACCCCCCGTTTAATAAGCCCCCTGTCTAGAGCTTTAACTTATAAATAAGCTTTCCCTAAATCCCAAAAATAAAGGTGAAGAAGCTAAACCATAGGTGTTGTGTGTCACAAATATATTTTGTCAACGGTTCTATCTATTTTAGTTTTCGAATAGTCCTGGTTATAACGCAAGAACAGAGTTACTAGTATATTTTGGTATCCAGACTTAATCTTGTATTTGTCTTTGGCTGTTAACAAATAAGTCAACCCTCTCTAACATTCTCCAGTCTGGAAAGTCTAAAAATAAAGCCCCCCCCGGGGGGAGGTAATAGAGCGTTTACGGTATCTGCATAGATGGTGAATCGATTTCTGTATAGCTGGAATGTAATAATGTAGGCTGACGCAGTAGGTTTGTGGTGCCATGGCAGTTTGTTATTTATTAGTGTTACAAGATGTACCGACCAACCTTGTATCCATTGAACTCACTCTCATTATCCTATCAAACACAAAGAATCGATCAAGGCGTTCAGTAGAAGGAGAGCCGAGAGCACGTGTAACAATGAAATACATTCAACATATCAAACACAAAGAATCGATCATGGCGTTCAGTAGAAGGAGGGCCGAGAGCACGTGTAACAATGAAATACATTCAACATATCAAATACAAAGAGTTGATCAAGGGGTTCAGTAGAAAGAGGGCCGAGAGCACGTGTAACAATGAAATACATTCAACATACAATAGTTGCTTTTTTCGTGCATGTGCAGCTTGTTTTAGTGAATCACGGAAGTGCAATTTTTAACGGTTATTTGGAATGGAGTATATAACAGCTTGGATCAAGCAATAATTGAAGCCAAGAATTCATTAAAGAACGACTGAACCTAAAATGGCATACAGTAACTTAAAAGAAACATGGACAATATTTTTTTTCACTAATGTATTTACAGTTTATACTGGCATCTTTGAAATACTCAGCAACCGTTATGAAGCGCCAATATTTAACAACCATCCCAGAAGGGGAGTTGGCTAGCGGCAGGTATATACAGAGATACACTACAGGATGTCAAGGTAAATTTATCTCTAGGCACCAACCCTGAGGGGGATAGTTATTTCAGTATTTACCAGGGCCGAGTTGTTCAAAAGACGATTAGCCTAATCCAGGGTTAATTACCATGACAACCAATAGGTTTTGTTAAGAGTTAATCCTGGGTTAAAGTTAATCGGCTTTTGAACAACCGGCCCCAGAGTGATAAAATGCACTTCATTTTCAAAGAAACAACACAATGTAAAAATTTTTTTCAAATTCAAGCATTTGTGCAAAATGTGCATTTGAATATTGTTTGCATTATTCGTGAATATTTTTGAAAAGCAATGTTGTAGACTTTTAGCAAATATTGAAAGAAAAATTTTGTGCTAGCCTTGAAAACCAAAAAGCCAAATCTTGTTGCCCTCTTCGTGTTGCTTGAATGGTTCTTTGTTCAAAATAAGCATTTTCCTCGTCAATAACCGACGCCATTTTGGCCACCGTCTCAAAACCAACTCAAAGTCTAGATATCGCGAGATACGGGAGCCAATCAGAGCGCGCGAAAATGGATATCGCGAGACACGAGAACCAATTAGAGGGCGCGAAAATGGATATCGCGAGATAAGGGAGCCAATCAGAACGCGCGAAAATGGATATCGGTTGCTTTGGCATTACGTAATAAGATATTGAGAAGAATCTTGGATAAAATGGAACCAAAATCTAAAAGCTTCCAACTTTAAGAGGCAAGTTGGTTCTAGTTTGACATTCGAAAATCAGTAAAGTTGATGGTGATCTGAGAATCTTAGGCATGGTTAATTAACTGGGCAACCTCAATTTTTTTCCTTGATTCGAAAGGCTTCTATGAATCTGCATATCTCTGCTATTTAATTTAACTAGTTGACAATAAAACGCCATTCATTTAACACATCTTCTCTCTAAATATATACTTGGTAATTATTCTAAATTCATTCATTTTATTTTAATCGTGATGAACATGATTGTCTATGAAAATATAGGTCAAACTACCTGAGAAAAAGCCGTATTTCGGCTGCAAACTGAATCTCCGTCGTGCTCGTCAATAGACTTCGTCTGTTCGTCTTCACTCTTTGTTTCTTTGCTATCTTTACTTTTTCCTTTCGACTTCTTCTCAATGGGAAGATCTTTCTTACTTTTGTACACCCAAAGCTCAGACTTCTCCACAAGAAGCCGCAACTCGTCAAGGTCCGTTTTGATCTGTTTGTAATTCTCCACGTCACTATTCGACACGAGCAGTTGTACCTAAGGAGAGTTTACAAGGGCCAAGTTTCTTTAACTCTTTCAGATACAAACATACATTTATTTTATTTGCATACGGTTTAAGTAGCGGTCCGAGTAAGAACTAAGGAAGTCAACGGCAATGGAATGGAAAAAGGTGCTAATTGCGATATTGTTAAACTGTTGATCTGATTGGCTAAGCTTTAAAAATTGACCGTAGCTTATGCATTTGTTTCCAGTACACTGATTCAATCCTTCTTATTTGAAACATTTGTATTTTTAAATTTAAGAAAAATTCCATTTGGGGAACATTGAAAGTTAAAAGGTTTTCTTTGCTTTTGTTCTTGAGTTCTATGATTGGCTAAATTATTGTAGGACAAAAGAAACATTGCTTTAAAATAGAGTTTCACTGCTTTTTACTTTAAAACTATGTTGTATACAAATTGATGTGTTCACAGTATGAAAATTTAAACATTCTGGCGTGGGAAAAGCGAAATGCCGCAGAATGGGAGGCTCCCTAGTTCTTAGGCGGACCATTAGTTAAAATCATCAGCTACAAATAAACATAAACATTTACATGCTACTGTTTTCCATGATTGTCGTGCGAGTCTGATAGGGTGAAATGCCTACTGGTCTCATTTTAAACCTATTTAGGGAAACAATTGTGCGCATTTCCCTTGGAAGGCTGTTCCAGAGTTAAGCGGCATAATAACTGAAACTGTCTTTTGAAAATTAGTTCTAGGTTTCGAGCCACTAATTTATTTTCTTGGTTCTTTAGTTCACATTTTGGATCACTGGTTACAAACAGGTCTTTTAGGCGTGAGCGTAAGAGACTATTAGAGTTTTGAACATCAGCACGCCTAAATGCTTAGACCTTCTAGTTGAGAGGTTTTCTCGTTCTAGACGCTGTCTAAGGGTGACTCATCTCAAAATCTGATTCTGTGATTATTTTGTAATATATCAGTCAATTTACGATCAATTTAATTATATACTACATATTCTGTTAGGGTATCAAAGGTGACTTTTAGTCAAGGCATAAAATGGAATTTGAGATTACAACTGATTTTATAGTTGTTTATACTATTTAGCCTGCCACGATCGACAAAGAAACTAACGTTAGCGTTATGACGAACAAACACGTTAAGGAGAAAGGCATGAACGTTAAGAAACAAATTCTCGGAATTCCCTATTTATTCAAGAGGTTTCAAATGTATGGGGACTCAAAATACTTACAACGATCGTTAAAGTATACGAGAAAAAATCTCTTTGAACAAATGCATGGCCATCTCGCTTTTTTTGGAACACAAACTCATTTGCAAACCGGTTTATAAAACCAGTTCAACCAGTCCAAGTAAAGTAGAACCTACGCTTCTCTCGGCCGAAAGCAAAAAAAGGGGCCCTGGCAACGAAAGTTTAATGATCGGTCAATGAGTGACACAGCCCTTTTGATTACATGAAGGCAATCATGCCTTCGGCATTTTATGCCTTAAAAAATGCAAAATCTTCCAAAGCTGCTCATAGAAATTATATTGCATCTAAAATAAAAAAAATACAATTGACTGGCCAAGTCGTAAAAAAAAAATCACAGAAAGGCGCAAGTTTTTAACGGCATTCAGAGTTTTCTACGATGATAAATTTCCGACGTTTTTTTCCCTTTAAATTAAATGGAGAAAACAAACTAAAATTAAGCACTGATTTTTTTTCCTTTAAAAACTTAAAACCTGGCCCACTAATAACATGCAAGTGCAGAAACTTAACTACTCTACCTGTTTAAATGCTTGCAAAACTTCCTGCCTCTGGCTGAAGTGTCGAAAGAGCAGATGCAAAGCCCCGGTAACAAGTGAAGGATAATCATGCATAATAAGAAACAGAAGAACACGAAGGAATGTTCTGCCTCCTTCGCCATCCAAATCCAGGTCAATTTCCTTTCCATTTCTAAAAAAAGATATAACAAATAGATAACAGGTAGTGTTAGTACAAATCACAGAGCGGTAAAAAAAGCAATTAAAAATTGGTAACGCCCGTTGGTGTTACAAGAGAATCCTGCTCTCTTATTTGCAAATCAGACTGCAGGATTCTTTAAGCAGCCAATCAGATTGTAGGATTCTGTCAGCAGCCAATCAGATTGCAGGATTCTGTCAGCAGCCAATCACATTGTAAGATTCTATCAGCATACAGTATTCTGTCCGGCCAAATAAGAAAATCATGGTAAAATTCTTATTGCTTAATTTTTCAACTCTCTTGATAACATTCATTAGAAAAAAAAACACTCGAGTAAAGATAGAATGTTCTAAACGCAAACAAACCAAATACGTTATACGTTATTTAGTAAAAGAACCAACTAAAAACTTACAAGGAGCCTCCGAAGATAGCTTCTGCTTGTGCACCAATCTTTTCAAGATCAATTCCTGTTAGTCAGTGAAAAATAATTGTTAACGCAATCAACTGGACGGTGGGTTTTTTTCTAGGTAACATTTATATGTTAAACCGATTTATTTGAACTCAAGCATAGCTAAACAAAATCAAGAGATACATATTATCGGTATATTGCTACTGCCAACATTAAGCATTTTTTTTTTGAATGGGAATTCGCTCCGATTGATTTGAGCGGCATCCGAAATTATTCTCAACCCATTCTCGACCGTAAAGGGCCCAAGGTACTTTAATGATGAGATATTGCTAATTCATTGCTTTAACTTTTACAGTAAAAAGGTTTACTTTTGCTGTTACCACTAAAGTTTTTATTATAAACTAACTTTTTGTGCCGCAGTCATAAGCTCAGTACCAAACTTATCATCACAATTATAGACGGTATTGTCAAAACATTAATGGCTGTAAAAGAATTGTTTTCGTTGGCACAAGCTGTTTCTTGTTTTTGAGAAATAACATATTATCGGTATATTGTTACTGCCAACATTAAGCTGTCAAAGTGAAACTCGTAATCAAGTAGGGATGGGAGGGGGGGGAGACAATTGTTTAGAGGGTATTTGCTTTTAGGTAAGGATTCAGGCAGTCACAAAAATCAAACAAACTGAATACAAAGATAAAAACCTACAAACCATTTTCACTGTTGTCCGGGTCATCTAAATTTGCACTGCTTTCATCAAAGTTACGCTTGAAAATGGCCAGTAAAGAAGATATACGATAATCCAACCGCACATTCATGATGAATTCCAGAATCTCGATGATTTTAAGTTTTGTTTCCATGACAACTTGGTCAATCTCAGTCTCTGCCTTAGAAGCGTTATCTGGTTGATGTTCCAGACCCCAGGGATCCTGGCCTCCACCAAGGGCTAGTCGTGTCATAACAGCTCCCAGGCTTTGAATACTCTTGGTAATGTCCATCTTGTTCGAACTCTCAGCTTAAAACAACACAAAGATGATATGTCATTACCAAAATATTGCAACCTGGAAAAACACATTGGCAACACCCACACAAAGTGCTTGTATTCACAAAAACAAACTTTGGACAAAAAAGACCAGCCAGCTGGGACATAGCACAATATTGTGTGAGTAGGTACAAATCTCCACTTACCACCGGTTAGAAGGCAAAGGTCAATATCCATATATGGGTACAAATCTCCACTTACCACAAGCGTTAGGAGGCAAAGGTCAATACCCATATATGGGTACAAATCTCCACTTACCACCCGTTAGGAGGCCAAGGTTAATTTTCGTATATGATGCAAGCCCACACTTACCACCATCAGATTTAACAACAGTCTGAAAACGTGTAAGAGCCCGCTGTTCACAGTCGAGAATGGCCAGCAATGTCTGGATCAACCTCAACAAGTCACTGAAGCCATAGAAACCAAAGTAAATCAAGTTCCGTGCTACATTCACTACCTGTAAAGAGAGCAAAAAGGAATTGACTCTATATTCTCGGTACAACTAATAATCCGATTTTTTTTAATGCTGATTTTCAGATTGCACTCATATGAATCACATGTCTTTCTACAGGCTTGGAGAATAGTTACAAGTAAACATTGTTAAACTAGAAATTGATATATTAGGTGCTTCTACTTCAAAAATACTTCTTTCAAAATAACGCTGTTTTCTCCGAAAGAAAGAAATTACTGAAGTTATAACATTCAGTAGACTGTTTGATTTCATTGTTTAAATAAAACAAAAAACAGTATTATGTTACTAGCAAAGAGGACCACCAAATCAAGAAAATTGACCCCCATTTTCGACAACAGGAATCCAGTGAACTCCCACTTTCCAGAAACTAGATCTATCACCGAGCTTAGAAAGCATACTTCAGGGTAAGGCAAGAAAACTCTGCATACAGTATTGAAAGATAATGTCTGATGAGTTTCAATTTTCATCAAATTGTAATTTAGTACCGAAACTTATTACTTCAGATTATAACATCGCACAAAAAACAGTATATCTAACAAGAACAGCCAAAGACAACACCAACAAACGCCTACACCGTGTAACATGCTAAAAGCTCAGTCACTGCGACACCAACTTTTACAAACTGATCCAAATGCAATAAGCTTTAGTTTATGTTAAAAAAACAGAGTACCAAATACCAAACAGCTCAGCCAAATAGTTTTAGAAAACCTTACTAAAACTTCAGTCCATTTAAATCTTCTTTACTTTCGTTCAACAGTGCCCTAATTATATCTTCAATGTTCGGAGCTATCAACTTTACGTGTTATTCATATAACAGGCTATTTCTGACTGTCCGACTTTTGCCAAATAAAATGACCCTACTTATGCGTTACCACAACATCAACTAAAAATAACAAACTGACCTCAAAGGTTAGTTTATTTTGCTCTTTGTCGCTAAATGACCAAATGTTTGAGCTGATGTTGTGAAGATAGTTCTCCACGAACGTTACAACAGCTGCAAATCGCTTTCTGATTTCTTCACGATCCTCACCAACAGTTTCCTGGATATCGTATCTGGTAGAACAAAAGAGCAGTTGCTTTAGCGCAAAAACAAAAAAAACTTTTAACGTCGGCAAAAAGCTAGTAATGCAGCACAAGAAAACGTCAAAAATCTTAGCCAACGTCGTCATACTTTACTTAAAAAGTAAGTAGGTACATTTAAATGCTCCATGAAAACTTTTTCATTTTAAAAGTCTGTCTAGTTTACCTCGAGAATTATTTTGCCCACGCTGCAATTTGGTATGAAACTGTTAACACATTACTCTTTGGCCTGTTTGCAGCCCGTTTCATACGCATTAGTTGGATAAAATAGCTTTTTTTCAAGCGAAGAGCAAGGGCAACTGGAGCAGTGACACACTTCAGAAACTGAAAGTTTGTTAACGCAGTAAGTTTTCGAGGCGAAAAACTAATTGACTCTCAGTCAAGCCCAAGACAGAACTGAACATAAGATGTACAAATATGGAACACTTACACCTCAATAGACATGTATGTTGGTATCTCAGACCAAAGCCTGGCATACTTCACGGGCGTGACTGGCTCTTGGGGATCACGATCAATGTGCATATGAAGCATTAGGCGACAGAATGCAGCCCGCAAATCACAAGGTAACTCCTTGTCGGCCATGCATCTTTGGCAAAAAAAGATTTAGCGTTTGTAAATGAGGTGGAACGTACAGTTCATCACATTCAAACTTAGAATAAAACGTAGGCTACAAAATGGGTAGTCATGACGTGATGCAAACGATGAAAAATGTTCATGTGAATGATGTGAAAAATGATCATGTAGTTGATAATGACAAAAAGTAATCTATAAAAAAATTATGATGATGAAAGGTGATCATGAAAATAATGATGAAAGGTGGTCATGAAAATAATGATGAAAGGTGGTCATGAAGATGATGAAAGGTGGTCATGAAGATGATGATGAAAGGTGATCATAAAAATGATGATGATGAATGGTGATCATGAAGCTTATGATAATAAAAGTGACAATGAAGATTATATCGAAGAAAAATGACAATAAAGATGGTTATCAAGGTGAAGAAAAGTGAAGATAAACGCCAGCCTATTGGACTAAAACATGCCTCTTCGCTCAGGTCGTAGGAATGATACTCGTTGATGCCAACAGTTAAAACAACTAACCTCAAAATAAGATCAACATCAAGCTGCTTGCTGATGCTGTTTATTGCCAAGTACTGTCTGTCCAGGCACATCTGAGAAAACAGGTTCAGCTGGTATCTTGAAATGTAAAAATAATTCAGTCAGCAACTAAACTAGCATTGTTTTTACCCACCGGTAAATTTCGCTTTTATCAGTTGTAAAAAGTCAATATTACAGCTTTCTCGATGTTGAGCAAGCACTAGAAAAAGGAAAAATCGTTATTAAGTTAATACTGCAACATTAGACTTGAAATAATTTCCTGCAAATTCGCAGTCCCATTTGTTGTACGAGAAAAACTAAAACATGCAGCGCCAGTAAATCGTAGAGTTTTTTTGTGTGTCACGATTTTTTTTAAATTGATTTTCACAATGGCCACTAATGTCTATCTTATTCAGATATGAAGCCCAAGTTAAATTTTGCTTTAACGCATGCGCATAAACGATAAAGAGCACGTCTACTCTATCTTATAAGTTTTTGGCTGAGTAAAGTTCACATCATGGCTGAACTACCGTTAGCGCTCTAATAAGCCCCTTTCTCTAATAAGCCCCCCTCTCTAATAAGCCCCCCTCTCTAATAAGCCCCCTCTCTAATAAGCCCCCTCTCTAATAAGCCCCCTCTCTAATTAGCCCCCCTCTTCAACAAGCCCCCTCTCTAATAAGTCCCCCTCTCTAATAAGCCCCCTCTCTAATAAGCCCCCTCTCTAATAAGCCCCTTTCTCTAATAAGCCCCCCTCTCTAATAAGCCCCCCTCTCTAATA